>JAQQSZ010004267.1:0-14202 GCA_028646595.1 Phalanger gymnotis | reverse complement strand
AGGGAGAAAATTCAATAAAGGGGGATAGGTTAGGAAGGAGCAAAACATAGTTAGTCTTTCACAACATGAGTATTGTAGGAGGGTTTTACATAATGATACACATGTGGCCTATGTTGAATTGCTTGCCTTCTTAGGGAGGGTGGGTGGGGAGGGAAGAGGGGAGAGAATTTGGAACTCAAAGTTTTAAAAACAGACATTCAAAAACAAAAAAAAAGATTTTGCATGCAACTAGGAAATAAGATACACAGGCAATGAGGCATAGAAATTATCTTGCCCTACAAGAGAAGAAGAGAAAGGGAGATGGAGGGGAGTGGGGTGACAGATGGGAGGGCTGACTAGGGAATGGGGTAACCAGAATATATGCCATCTTGGAGTGGGTGGGAGGGTAGAAATGGGGAGAAAATTTGTAATTCAAACTCTTGTGAAAATCAATGCTGAAAACTAAATACATTAAATAAATTAAATAAAAAAAAAAAAGAAAGAAGGAGAGCCATGGGGAGCAAGGGAAATAAGGGGATGGGAGATCTGGTATTGGCAGTACACAAATTCAAATCCAACTTTACCTAAAGAATTCTGAAAGAAATCTGAGTTCCCAAAAAAAACCCTAAATTCACTTTACCCGGATGGAAGAGGCAAGGGGAGGGCAGTACTGTGAGCTCCCCTCAGTCACCTCCCACCCCACACAGAGAAATGGGAACTTTGCCTGTGCCAAAGTACCTCCCTGTGTGTCCCGCCAACTTGTCTGCACCCCTCTCCACTTCTTCCTCTCAGTTTGTGCCAGGTCCCCACCCGGCTGCCCCCAATCAGCTGCCCCAATCTAGCGCCCTTGGGTGTTCTTCCTTCTGTTCTCACTTCTCTATCCTTGGCCCCCATGTGTCCTTGAACCCTGTGCTGACCTCCTCCCTCCACCAGTGGGCCACTCCCTTTCTGCCTCCCTGCCTCCTTTCCTCTTGTCTGCACAAAAATTCACATTACATATGTAGAGGTCTACAAAATGGTCCACTTATGTAAGGTGAAAACTGTATACCAAATATGGCAACGCCACTGACAGAGGAGGTTTGTGACCTAGCAAATTAAAGCGGATGTTTGGGCTCATAAGGAACTGGACCTGTTCACTCCACTGAAGGCTGGGAGACAGGATGTGTTATAGGCTGGCCCCCAACTTCAACAGCCAAGATGGAATCATTGGAAAGTAACACGGTAGGGAAGTCAGCCTCATGCAACACAGGCTTAGTAGCACTTGTGTCCAGGAGAAACAGGTAGATTTCCCCTCATTATGGATGATGTGGGAGCCATTGTCTGACTTTCTCATTGGGTTTTCTTAAGGTATGCAGGTGGTCTATTATCCCTCCTCCAGAGGGGTTGCTTATTTTCCAAAGTCCCTTCTGCTCACAACAAACCCAGATATCCCTGGGGAGGGGTGGGTGTGCATACTCATCCCTCTCTTCAGTGGGCCTCTCCTGGGGAAAGGAAGGAGGGCAAACCTTTCTGCCTATTATAAGTATAACATAGTAAACTTTCCCTCCCTTCTATCTTTTTTAATCTCATCCTATTCAAAACACCCCAAGGCAACTTGTAAAACTCCCTCCAGGGAGGCCTCCTGAATGCTGATTAGGGCTGTTGGGCATTTGTCTTCAGTAGTTCTCAGAGGCCATTAGTCTAAGACATGGAGTATATGGGGGGAGGGGGGTGTTCAAGTGGTTGAGGGCTTCTGAGCCCTTCTCATCCACCTTTGGTATCCACCTGTCACCCAGCTCTCACCTGTGGCTCCAAGAAGCTACAGCGGCCACACCCTGGCAAACTGTCTAGGCAGTGGGCTAAACCAGGCTAAGGCTAAACTGATGGGCCTCAAACTCATTGGTGAGTTAGGGCAATGTCTATCCCAAGCTGGTGAAGACTTCCCCCAGTGGAATGACTAGATGAGAACAATTTGTTCCAGTGGGCATAAAGGTAGCTGAAGCAGGCACTGTGAAGATCTTAGAGTTTGGTCATATGGTGAAGACACCAAGGTCATCCATTGCATCCTGGGCCATTGCCAGTCATCTTGACTTTTGTGGGGTAGAACAGGCAAAAAGTTGGAGTGATAGAAACAGGCTCCTCACAGCCTTCTATGGCAGCTGATCTCAGTGCTTCTTTATCCTTCAGCTGAGTTCTGAAGTTAGTCATGTCCAGTTCAACCTCTGCTCATTTTTGTCACAGATGCAATGATAAAATGATGGACTGAATTGTCTTTTTAGCTGCCACCTGATACCAGAGGAAAGATGGTGGGGATGTTTGATCTCATTCGTTCCTCACAAGTAGACTCATTCTTGTAGATTGGAGGATCGGGGAACTATAAAGTGGCATCATCCTTCTATAAAAATGCTACGTGCGAAAAATATCTCACAGTATGTGAGTCGTAAAGGAAATAATTAGCAGAGAAGGCACTAGAATTAAGAAGAGTTGGGGAAGGCTTCCTGTAAATGATAGGACTTTAGTTGGGACTTAAAGAAGCCATCCCAGTCAGTAGGTGGAGCAGAGGAGGAAGAGCATCCCAGACATGGGGGACAGCCAGAGAAAAGGCCCAGAGTGGAAAGGTGGAGGATCTTCTTTGTGGAAAAACCAAGAGGTTAGTGATCATTGTATTGAAGAGCACACATCAGATTGCAAGGTTTGTTGTTCAGTTGTTCAGTCATGTCTGACTCTTCATGACCTCAGGGACCACAGCACACCAGGCCCTTCCATCCTCCACTATCTCCCAAAGTCTGTCCAAGCTCACATACCCTGCTTCCATGACACTCTCTCTCCATTTCATCCTCTGTTCCCTTTTCCTTTTGCCTTCAGTCTTTCTCAACATCAGGATCTTTTCCAATGAGCCCTGTCTTCTTATTATGTGGCCAGAATATTTAAGCTTCAGCATCTGTCTTTCAAGTGAAGAGTGTGAATTAATTTCTTCAAATATTGACTTGTCTGATCTCCGTGCTATCCAAAGGACCCTCAAAAGTCTTCTCTGCTGTGTGGCCTAAAATACCCAAACTACAAAAAGAGAAATTGAGGCAGAACTCTGAGCCAGTAATACTTTATTCTAACAAAATAGACCTCAGACCTTCCTGAGATGCCCTGGGACTTTGTTTTTATGGGGTTTGATATCATGTTTGATATCTGAACTCTCTGGAGAGCCACACAAGATGGAAAACCCCATTGGTTGACAGACCTTATTTTGAGGACCAAAAATGATGCATCTGCTGAAAAATGGTACATCAGTAGGGAGGAGCAGATGACATGGGGTAGGTGAAGCATAGGATATCATCATGGTTATAAGATGGATAGGGGTTCCTCCTCATGTTGAGCAAGAGGAGATTGTACACACTTCTAGAGCTATATCCCAAAGAGATCACACAAGCGGGAAATGGACCAGTATGCACAAAAATATTTATAGCAGCCTTTTTGTGGTGGCAAAGAATTGGAAATGAAGGAGATGGCCATCAATTGGGGAATGGCTGAACAAATTGTGGTATATGAATATAAAGAAATACTATTGTGCTGTAAGAAACGAGGAGCAGATGGACTTCATAATAACCTGAAAAGACTTATATGAACTGATGCAAAGTAGGGGAGCAGAACCACGAGAACATCATACACGATTACAGACACACAATATCTGTGAGGACTAACTTTGATAGACTTGGCTCTTCTCATCAATGCAAGGTTCAAAGACAGCTCCAAGAGACTCATGATGGAAAAAGCTGTGCACATCCAGAGAAAGAATTATGGAGTCTGAATAAAGACTGAGGCAAACTATTTGCTCTCATTTTTTTTCCTTCTTTTTTGGTTTCATTTCTTCTTTCTCATGATTCATTCCATTGGACATAATTCTTCTTTGCAACTTGACTATTACGTAAATAAGTTTAATGTGAAGGTATATGTAGAACCTACATTGGAGTACATGCCATCTTGGGGTGGGGAAGGGGGGAGGAGAGGGAGGGAGGGAAAATTTGGAACTTAAAAACATGTAGAAGTGAGTGTTGTAAACTAAAAATAAAAACAAATAATTTTTTTTAAAAAGAGGAGATGGTACAAGTAGTACAAAGACATCAAAAACACATTGGGGGACTCTCCATACCGTGGCACTCATATTCAGCTTGGCTATTTATCTGAGCAAAACAGTATAGAGATCTATCTTTGTCATCATTCTTGTGGTTGAGTGAGTTTCATAACTGGGAAACAAGTCGTGAATGTTACATTAAGTTTTTGAGGCCTACTATCAAGGCCTATCTTATCTAGTTATTCCTGTATGATTTACATCAAATGTATATTAGTCTGTGTCTATTCTTGGACCATTGTCAGATGACTGACTAAATATGTATTGCCAGACCGCTTGATAATGAAATAATTACTGATAATCATTACCCCTTGTGGAATCATACCAAACTGACTAATACCAATTAGAATTTGAGTAGGGGTCCTAAATGAATCATATCTCACACCACAATTGGAGAGCATTGATTCCATTGCACTCAGTTTTCCTTATAATCCAACTGTTACAGACATGCGTCATTACTGGAAAAACCATAGCTTTGACCATGCGGACTTTGTTGGCAAGGTGATATGTCTGCTTTGTAGTCTGCTGTCCAGATTTGCCCTAGCTTTCCTTCTAAGGAGCAAACATCTCTTAATTTCATGGCTGCAGTCACTGTCTGCAGTGATCTTTGAGCCCACGAATAGAAAATCTGACACGGCTTCCATTTCTGCTCCTTCCGTTTGCCAGGAGCTGTCCTATAAGTGTGAGAAGACTGGAAAGGGAGGAGGAGGCCAGCTTATGAAGGCCTTGATGTGCCAAACAGAGCATTTTGTATTTGGAGGCATGAGACCCCCTTGAGCCCCTGAAGAAGGCCAAAAGCCTGGACTGGCCCATCAAGGAGGACGATTGGAGCTCTTCTGGACTGACATACTGATGATCCTCTGTGATGCTCCCTGAGCTACCTCTCACTGCAATGACTTCCTTCAAGGTTGAAAAGATATGATCAGATTTTTCTTCCCATTCTAAGGAATGAGAAGAATTTTTATAAAGCAACAAAGTCAAAGGCCCAATAATTTCAGTCAAGGCAAGAATCCAGTGTACAATCGCCTAACAAAATAAGAAATAAGCACAACAGTTTCTTAGGATGGGGAAGCCTTATTCTTAGAATTGGTTAACACCTTCCATCCATCTGCTGAGAGGAGGGGTCCTATATATTTTACCTCTGGCAGGCAATGCTGCAGCTTGTCCAAACACTCCTCTTTTCCTTGTATAGCAAAGAAATTAAGAAAGGCAAGGGTATCCATCCAATTTTGTTAATCAGTTCTAGAAGCTATCAGCAAATCATACTGAACTAAAGCAAACCCCTTGAGTGGAAGAAACACCCTTACATTTTTCTGAAAGTGTCTAGAAGAGATCGGGGGTAAAATACAGAAACCACAAGGGACTCTCTGCTATATGTACTGGGGTCATAAATACAAACAAGAATTTAGATTCTTTAGCTAATAGAATAGGAAAGAAAGTGGAATATAGATCCTGAAATGAACCATGGTCAGAGGTACAGAAGTTAGAATAACAGCAGCAGGAGGAGAGGACCAATGGCAACCAGAGGAATAAACATAAGATGACTTTCTTTTTTTTTTTTTTGATGACTTTCTTTATATCTAATTTTCCTTCTTTTCTTACACCTCTGGGGTACAGAAGGTGGGAACCCTTAATTTTCATGGCAGTTCTTTTCGCAACAGATTAAGAAATGAATCAGATGAAAACAAAAAACCAGTTTTCAGTTAAAGGTCCTTTTTGAATGAATGATATGGAGAGAATGAGAAAGCTTTTCATTGTCTCAACTTTTCCTCCATTTTCTTTAGATAGTTTTTTTTCTCTCTGACTATGCAAATCATTCTTAAGTTTGTCCAAAGTTACCATTTGCTTTGGATGCAGAGTTTCTAAAAATCCCCTTAGATAAACCGGCTTGCATTTTTCATATGAACTTTCCACCAGCCACAGCAAATTTGCCTTTTCATAAGTATGAACATTTCTGAGATGACAGAAAGAGAGACCTGTGGCCAACATACTTTCCATATTTTTCCACCATCTTTACAATGCAGACCAAAGTGGGATCTCTTTTAGAGTCTGTGCAGCCCATTTTCCAATTTCCAGTACCCAGAGTCCCATTTCTTCACAGGTCTTTACTTCCCCAGGCTCAGGTCAGTGAGCAGAGAACCAGTAGGATGACTGTAGGAAGGTTAGGGCCTCTTCTCTGCTAGAAAGTGGCTATGAGTATCAGCAAGGAGTTTGCTCACGTCACCTCCAGCACTGGAGAATCCTGTCAACTATGCTAAATCTGGGGGTTGAAATGAGCCTATGTAGAGACAATCCTTGAAATAATAGAGCATTTATTGAAAGGAAGAAACTAAGAGCATTCAGACCATAGAGGAAGCCTTTGAGAAGCTACAAAATCAGCTGGAGTACTCTTAAAAACAATTCATGTAGACTCCAACCCATTTTAATACAACCATTTCTCGGGACTGTCATCCCATTATTTTTCTGTGGTAAGTTCATAGTGACCTAGGGCCATCTATAATGTTGGCATAATATTGGCAGAACAATCTGTCTGGGTTCCAGTGTATGCACCTGTTCTTGGTCAGAGCTCAGGAATTATAAAGGATACTATTCTCTAAAACCTGGTTATAGTTTAACCCATAATTATCTGATCTCAACTGGGCCTTCTGCTGCATGACAACCCTTTCATTCTTCCTTAATTAACATGAGGAGGGGCACACACTTGCACACACATACACACATATACATTCCAAACCTCTCCTTTTCCTTTCAAGCCACCTAGTCCTCTCCTACCCCTACTCTCAGCAGAAAATCTCATCTACTTTACTGAGAAAATAGAGACAAAATGTTTATAACTTTGTTTTCCCTTCTTTCCCACCTGAAAACCCTTTTACATTAGCCCCATTGTCTTCTTCAGTGTCTGAGAAACAGGTGACTCTTCTCCATGGTAAGGCTAGACACCTTAGCTAGTTGGTACAGTGGATAGAGTACTGAGTTGGGAGTCAGGAAGACCTGAGTTCAAATCTATCCTCAGACACTTACTAGCTGTACCCTGGGCAAGTCACTTAACCTCAGTTTCCTAATAATAGGACTTGCCCCCGGGGTTGTCGTGAGGATAAAATGAAATAGTTGGAAAGCACCTAGCACAGTGCCTGGCATACAGCAAGTGCTATACAAATGTTAGCTATTATTATCATATTCTCCATCACCTGTAGATCCCACAGATAAACAACTGAATTATGCATTGTTTGCAATTTGGACCCCACTTCATTTGCTGAGTAACTCATGGGTCTTTCAACAATTCAGCTAGCAGCTGCTGTGGGGGTAAAAGACCAACAAAAGCCCAACAACAAGGATGCTGCCAGCACAGGTTCTTTTGATCTGCTTTACTGAGGAAAGTAGAATTAGGGGGTTGACAAGCTTATTTCAATCCAACATACAAATATCATTCACTTAGTTCAGGGAGAAAAGCCAGCACCCTGAACTTCAGAGCAAATACAAACAAATTACAAAGATACGTCATAAACAGACCAAATATGATTCATAGTTGCCAAGAAACGATCAACATCTGGGTGAGCTGGGAGCAGCTGCCCAGAGTCCCACGCCTCCAGGAGTGAGAGCTTCTAGCAAATAGCTCTGTTCTCTCTTTTTATATACTCTTTAGCCATTGCCAAAACTTAGGCTCCTACCATAGGCTCTGGTCTTAGCAACTCGCCTTAGGACCCTGAGGGCTTCATGCTCACATAGGTTTAGCACCTAGTAGATAGGGGTTTGGGCCTGGGGCTTTGCACCTAGCAAGGCTCAATCAAAGACAATTAATTTATCATTCTAAAAAAGTAAAAAAAAAAGTCCCAACTTAATTGATATTACAATGGGTTCCCTGGCTTGAAGGCCTAGGTGGAAAAATTAAGCATTGGGGTGACAGGAAGACTCTGACCTTTTCTGGACAGGCAAGGGGCTTAATCACTGTCTCTGATGGGGTAGGGGCCCAAGCTGAGACCTTTGCCCCTTATCCCCAAAAATTTGAGTCCCATTTGTCTATAGGACCTGGAAAACCCCACCTTGAACTCTCCTGGAATCTTCCCACTTCATCTGGAGTTCCCTGAGGCCATAAGCTTTCCATTATTACCATGCTCAAATTTCTGTTACCCTTAACCTAGCCTAGCCCTCCATTGTCTGTTACCTCTGGATTGCCTCCTGCTACTTCCCACTCTTGATCCTATCAAAATCCCATTCTCTTGGTTCCCTGTGTTTGACCTTTAGTCACCCCAGCTACTGGCCACTCCCATCAGGACCCTCCTAAAACCCCTCTTCTAGTCACCCCAGCTATTGACCACTCACATCAAGACCCTCCTAAAACCCTTCTCTAATCACCCCAGCCACTGGCCACTCCTATCAAGAGCCTTCTAAAATCCCTCCTTTGGTCACCCCAGACTGCTTGACCAACCCTAGATCCCTCCCACAGTCTTTTGATCTGTGTGTGTCACTGTTTCAGGCTTGCAGCACCCCTAAACCTCACCATCTCCAGAGGATGTCCTCCCAGGTAGGCTAGCATAAACTAAACCAAAGGAAGATTGAGAGCACTCAAGGAAGAGGGTTTGGGAGAGCCAGGGCTGAGACAATCATTCTCAGGGACTGGAAACTGAAGCCAAAAAAGGCAAAAAGCAAGAGCGAGCAGAAGTCTGAGGAACAGAAATTTAGACAGAAAATATGAGGGAGTGTGTGGCACAGATTCACAAATTAAAGAATTAAAGCAGAGGCAACTCAAGGTGAAAGTAGAAAGGAAATTTTATTATGATCCACTGGGAAAGGGCAACTCAGGCACCAATAGCACCAAGGGTCTTCTCAGTGTCAGAGCGCACCAGACACAGAAAATTCGGGTGTTTATATAGGTCCTTAAACACAATTCCCCCTCCCAACCTCCTTCCTCTCAGCTTGAAGATGCCAGCTTTGAGGGTACAATCTGGACATGATAAATCTACCCCAGTGACAATGGCAAAGAACAAATGGTATGGTTATTTTTGACAAGCAGAAGCCAGTTGTTGGTTACCTCATCTTCACATCTTTGGCAAACGAGCCTTTCATACCACCCTTGCTTCTGCAACGGATGCTGCATCCCTTACATCTGTGACGGATATCCCCCAGCACCCTTACATTTGCCTCCCATCATTCTTACATCTAACTAGTCTTTCTGACCAGGTCTAACATGGCTACATTGCACCTGGCTTTCTGGCTTTTCATCCATTTCTCTTCCAGGAGCCCCTGGCCCTTAGGTAAATACACAGGATGTTCACATCCTGCGTTCTATCCTTATTCTCAGAGGATCTTATGGTTGCTGACTTGTTCACCTCTATCCTTCTTTCTTTTGGGCCTCTCGCCCTGAGGTGAATACATAAGGTGTGAACATCCTGTGTCCTATTCTTATTCTCAGGGATCCTATGGTCATTAACTTGCCTTACAGAAAAGAGAATATTTAAGTAGAAAAACAGACCTTACTATCCTACTTATTCCTATTTATTCAATTTGTCCTTTTTTATGAGACATCTTCACTCATTCCACTCAGGAGCATGATAAGAAGGAAAGAAAAAGCATGTATGAAACCCCTCCTAGGCTACAAGCCCCAGGTTAAGAACTAGAGATTCAAATGCAAAAAACTAAGAAGATCCTGCCCACCAGGAGATTACATACAGTGGGGCCAGAAACCAAAAAAAGGGAGTGGTGCACAGATACAGAGGTTTAGGAGCAGGAATGCTGGGGATGGTAGTTGAGAATTCAGAAAGAACAGCACAGTTGATTGGATCATGGGCTATGGGTCCAGAAATGGGGGACAGGAAAAAGTGAGGAGAGATCTCAAAATCCAGAGTGCAGCAAAGCATGGGTCTGTGGGGGTTTCCTCCTGAACTAAATGTTTCTGGAGATGTAGTCACCAGTCCAGAGAGAAGGTATCAGGTGAAGTTTCTCCAGGGTTGGAATGTGATTGATGAGGAGGGGGAGAAGGATGAAGCTTTGGGAGTATAGGACAGCATCCTGGGAGTATTGGAACACACCACCCTCATTAATCACAAAGTGAAGCAAATGAAAGTATGAATGAATGAAAGCTTTTTATTAAGCACTTACTATGTGTCAGGCACTGCATTAGCGCTAGGGAAAGTCCTTGTCCTATGAGAGCTTATATTTGGATAGAGAAAGATAATGTATTTGAGGATGGGGCAGCCAAGGACAAGGAAGCCACAGAATGGTAGATTGAATCTTAGGGCAATGGACTGACATGTCCTCAGTGGAGAGGAACATAACATTAAGGTCAGCCCTGATGGTAAAGTATTAGACTTGAAAAGGCTACGGGGCAAGATTAAAGTGGAGGGGGAGTTGGTATGTGATTTTTTTGTTCACAGATGATTGTGAAGTCAGTGCAGCCTGAGAAGCTGACCAAGTATGGGTCAATTTTTTGCTGCTTGTGCTAATTTTGGCCTAACAGTTAACACCTAGGAAAGACAGGTGGTCCATCAGCCAGCATGTATATGTATATGTGGAACCATCCCTTACGGCAAATGGAGAAGTTTTGAATGCTGTGGACAAGTTCCTTTTCCTTGGTGGTATACTTTCCATGGATGTACATATTGATAATGAGGTTGACCTATTGTATCAGTAAGGCAAGATTCATGATATCTGTGGTGACCATGAATATGCCTGTATAGTTTGGAATCGCAAAATATAAAAGACTCTCTGTATAGAAGGCAGAAGAAGTAAAACATTTATTCTGATACCAGAGGATCAAGTCCCAAAACCAATAACCCCAATTTGACATAGCAGTAATTGTATCCCAAAACCAGTAAGTCCACTTCAATGTAACTGCAAGGAGATTAAAATACAATGTTACGGCAAAGAGCCAAGCCACCCTGTAACCTTCCCTTCTGCTAGGGCGTTGCTATAAACATTCACTCATGAATCCTAACTGTCTGCTTGTTTGCATCCTCCCCTCCCCCAGTTTTGAAAGTCCTTGCAGTTCTCAGAGCCTTTCCAGTTCTCTCTCTGTCTCTCTGTCTCTTCCATCTCTTACAGCTCTCTCTCTACTCTGCATCTTTGTCATCATTGTCATTGTCATTTTCTCCTCCTCCTCCTCCTCCTCCCAGCTCTCCTATCTCAGAAACTCTCTGCAGCTCTCCAGTCCAAGCTTAATGGCTACCCACAGGGTATATATACCTTGTTTGGGGCCCTGGAGCTTAGTACCTACTTAGCAAAAGGGTGTAGGCCTGGGTCCTAGCACCTACTTAGCAAATGGGCCTTCCTACAAATAGGCCTCTCCTAATCAAGCTTCCCTTAACTAACTCTACCTGAGGGCTATTAAATGGGAGGGGAAGATCCTTGATCACATTAGCACCACATCCATACATTGTCAGAGCTTGGGAGGCTCTGAAGGGAAGTGTGGGAAAGAATAGATATTAGATTGACTACCAGACTGAAGGTCTACTGGGCCGTTGTGATGACCTCATTGGTGTATGCCTGTGAAACCTGGACAATCTACTAGCGCCATGCCAGGAAACTGAATCGCTTCCATTTGAATTGTCTTAGGAAGATTCTGAAGATCACCTGACAGGATAAGGTACCAGACACTGAGGTCCTTTCTCTAGATGAACTGCCCAGCATTTAAATTCTATTGCTACTGTGATAGGCTGGCCACATTGCTTGAATGCCACTGGAGATCCCAAAATACTGACACCCCGGGTTTTGCTCAAATGAATTAGACTCAAGCCTTCTTATAGTCAAAGAAAAACAAAATTTATTAAAGATTTGCCATATTGGGTAGTCTTAAGAAATCTCACCGTTTGTAAAGCTTGTTTTTTTAAGCAAGCCAGATTCAACCCACTGAGCTAGATTGAATCTGAACACCTTCGTGGAGACAAGATGGAGGTTACATACAGAAAGACTGTGGAAGGGCGCTAGGGGTGATTCTGGGGTGATGGGAGGAGAGGTTTGGGGAGGGACTTGAGGAGGAGTCTAAGGATGGAACTGGGGTGACTGTGAGGTCAGACACCAGGAATGGGATTAAGGGTAGGAAGTTGCCAGAGGCAATCTGGAGGTAACTGACTATGGAGGGCTAAGCTAGTTTAAGGGTAACAGATTTGGTCATGGATATTTTGATAGGATCTAGGGTGGGAAGTAGCTAGACACTAGAGGGCTAGGCTAAATAGAGATTTGGGCCTAAGGATAATGACAGGCTTATGGCCTCAGGTGAAGGCCAGATCAAGTGGGAAGATTCAAGGAGAGTTCAAGGGGGCTCCCAGAAACTGTACTCCATCACAACCAGCGTTGATTTGATGACTATTCCTAGAAGCAGAGTTGGAGAGTGGGAGTGGGGGCTCATCACAGTTTTCTTCCCATTTACCACCAGCTATACTCTTTGGGGGCTCTCCATCACAGTACCTTCCCTGCCCCTCCCCTTTCAGCTTCCTTTGCATGTCTCCCCCAATTCAGAGTGAACTAGGTTTAAGGTTTTGTGATAGAAAGAACGAAAGAACAAAGAAAAAGAGAGAAAGAAAAAAGGAGGGGGGGGAGAGAGGAGAGAAGAGAGAGGAGAGAGGAGAGAGAGAGAGAGAAATCTAGCCAGTAAACTCCAAGTTAAGTGGGCAGCTTCTGGCCATCAAAATATCAAAATTTACCTTCCTTTGGAGAGGAGAAGGAGAGGGAGAGGAACAGGGAGAGGGAATGGGAGAGGGAGAGGGAGAGGAAGAAAAAGGGAGAGGATGAGCTGAGGTACTCAATTATCAGGGTCCCTTTTCAGGCAGCTCTTTCTATCACAAAACTTTAAACCCAGTTCACTCTGCAGCTCATAGACTGGACCACAATAGGTCCCTGCACTCAGTGGCTATATTTTGGGCCCTCTTGCCTTAGAGTGAAGGTCAATGGTAACTGTTTCTCTTTGGAACAGCAAACCTGAAGTTCTTCCCCTCCTAGCTTGATTTTTTTTTTAATTAAAGGGGCCATCCCTTTGATGAGGGCACAGTCTCTGGGAACCCCCTTGAACTGTCCTTGAATCTTCCCACTTGATTTGGCCTTGGCCTCAGGCTATAACCTTACATTATCATTAGGCCCAAATCTCTACCTAGCCTTGCCCTTTATTGTCCTGCTACTTCCCACCCTTGATACTATCAATATCCATCCCTTCAGCTACTTCCCAAGCTTAATCCCATTCTCTTGGTTCCTGGAGTCTGACTTCATCCCAGGCCTATCAAGCTCCTCCTTTGACTCTTCCTCAAGTTCCTCCCTAAACCCCTCCTCTCGTCACCCCAGACCATCCCTCAATCCCTCCCACAATCTTTGTGTATATAATCTCCATCTTTCCTCCATGAAGGCCCTCAGATTCAATCTAGCTCAGCTCAGATTGAGTCTGGCCCACTTGTGAAAATGGGCATCATAAATGGTGGGATTTTTAAAGACAACCCATTATAGCAAACCTTTAATAAACTTTGTCTTTTTTCTTAGCTGAGAAGGCTTGGGTCCAATTCTTTTGGCAGGACCCAGTGTGTCAGTATTTTGGGGTCTCGAGCATCCCTAGAAACGTATGGTTCCCTACCATCAACATTTTTTTTAACCTCTTCGCTGTGACTCACTCCTTAAACAGGCCTATTTACTGAATGGGCATTACCTCGGTAAGTGAGTACATGAAAAGGCCTTAGCCTAAAAGGGTCAGGGTCTTGCAATGTATCTCAGGCCATCTTCAGTCGTCCTGGTGACTAGCAGGCCACTGGACCCCAGATGACTGGAGAAAGTGAGGCTTGTGTCCTTGCACAGCCCTCCCTCACTCAAATCAAAGTCAACTGCAAGTCATGCCATCATTTCCCTGATGTCATGGTCCTCTTAAAAATGGACAAACACAATAACAACAACCTTCCCCTATTAGAATGTAAGCTCCTTGAGGGCTTATTTGCGTCTATTCCTGGAATTTAGCATAATGCTGAAGTAAGAAGGCCGAATTTATAATCTCAAATATAATCATGTATATGTTTGAATGGTTTGAAATCGCAAGGTATGAGAGATTCTCTAAGTAGAACGCAATAAAACATTTATTTAGGCTCCACAGAAACAGATTCACGAACCAGCCTCCTCATTTTGACACTTTGATCACAAGCTTCCAGGCCCAATAA
>JAQQSZ010004266.1:0-14203 GCA_028646595.1 Phalanger gymnotis | reverse complement strand
TTCAAGTTTTTGCTGCGATGGGGCCTAAATAAATTTCTTGTTGTTTTCTCCTTAGAGAATCTCTCATACCTTGCGATTTTGGACCATTCAAACATATACATGATTATATTTGAGATCATAAATTCGGCCTTCCTACTACACCTCTCAACCCCCTTTTTCATTCGTCTAAAAAGCCATCTTTAGAAACACACTGAAAATAGACATGAAAGTGAGGAAAGTTTTAGGCACAAAGATTGCTGAGTGGATTGTCTGAAATGAAGACAGGGAAAAGTCCCTCTCTGTCACTGCGCCCTCATTAGGGCTGGAAATGGACTGGGGAAAATTCCCTTCCCATCCTCCACTGGTTTGGTATGATGTGCCGTAAAGTCACTATATGACTTTGGAAGATTTACCTCATTTCTTTGAGCAACAGGATTATCATTTGTAAAATGATATTAGATCAAATTTTAGCCAGAATTAGATCTTATTTTTTTTGGGGGGGGGTGGTCAGGTAGTTTGAAACAGTGGATAGAGTGCCAGGCCTAGAGTCAGGAAAACTCATCCTCATCCAGTTCAAATCTGGCCTCAGATAGTAATTAGCTGTGGGACCCTGGGCAAGTCACTTAACCCTGTTTGCTTCAATTTATTCATCTATAAAATGAGCTGGAGAAGAAAGTAGCAAACACTCCTGTATCTTTGCTAAGAAAACCCCAAATGGGGTCACAAAGTGTCAGAAACTATTTAAAAATGACTCAATGACAGCTCTTAATTTTTTTACCCTGTGGCATGGACCTGTTTGACAGTTTGGTGAAGTCTATGGATCCATTCTCAGAACCATGTTATTATTTTTTTAAAAGTGAAAAAAATATTAAATGCCAGTGAGAACTTTGGTATCTTTTTCACATCAAAGTTTAGAGATCAAGGGATCCATAGATCTCAGGTTAAGAGTACTTGGACTAAATGATCACTAAGTCTCCTCCAGTTTAACATTCTGTGGCATCTATGTTCAGCTCATACAGAGTACCAGTAAAGCTAAACAAGCCGTTCGGGGATGGCACTGGAAAAAGAAGTAGAACGTAGTGAAAGGGGACAAGAATAAAGGAATAGCCCAAAGACTCCATTGTCATCACAGAAGTACCAGAAGAACTGTAAGATGCCCTTGGTGTCATGTTGAGGGAAGATTACTGGACAGAATCTGGACACCTAAATCCAGTCTCTGTTTACACATTTAGTGGTTTTGCCCGGAGCCTTAATTTCTTCATCTGCAACATAAGGATAATAAGACAAGCTGTCTCTCTCATAAGATGGTTATGAGCCAAGTGCTATATTGTACAAATAGAAACTATTATTGTTAGGTTGACCCTCTGTACAATGGTTCTTAACCATTCTTTGGTCACAATCCCTTTGGCAGTCTGGTGAAATCTGTGGACCCCTTCTCAGAATGTTTCTTAAAAGCATAATTAAAGGAAATACTAAATTTCTGTTAGATAAAGTAAAAATGTAACCTCCTGGTTAAGAACCCCTGATCTATGGAGAATTTCCCTCCCAAATATGTTAAAGAAACAACTGGGATGAGACACTAAATCATAGAATCATCAAATAGCAAAGTAATCCCACACCACTGTATATGGGCTTGCAAATTTTCAAGTATGTCTAACTTTTTTTCCCAAATAGAATGGAAGCTTCTCGAAGACAGACACTGAGTTTATACTTCTTTGTATTCCCAATGGTGCCTAGCATTTACTGTATACACAATAACATAAAAACTCACAATTATATTGATGAAATTCAAGTGGCACATAGTAAACAAAGCCATTCTTGGTCTCCTGAGTTGTTAGGGATGCCTGGTGGCACAGCACAGTGAGTTTACCACGGGGCCTAGAGGCAGGAACACCTCTATTCCAATCCTGCTTCAGACTTACTAGCTCTGTGATTCCAAGCAAATTACTTAATCTCTCTCAGCCTCAGTTTCCTCATCTGTAAAATAGGGATAACAATAACACCTACCTCCCAAGGCTGGTATCCTAATAGAAGTACTTGGCTAATCTTAAAGCACTCTATAAAAATTTTGCTAATACCCTTCTTGGAAAATTATTTCATATTTACTTTGTACATATTTATATTTTATCTGTTTATATTTTGCTTTCCTCAAATAAAATGTAAGCCCATAGAGGGCAGGACTTTTTCATTTACATCTCTGTAACCTCAGAACTTATCACAGAGCTTAGTACCCAGCAGGCATTTAATCTGTGCTTGTTTAATGTACAATAAAGTTCTTTCTATTCCTTTTTCCTCTTGCTCCTTGTAAGGCAATTAGAATACTTCTTTAATAGCTGAGGTACCTGAGGGAGGCTCATAGACAGGGCTTAGGACACAATCCCAGGGCTTAGCAGTATAAAATCTGGGCCCACCCCCAGGGCTTCAGATTCCCAGCTTTTGCCGCCAAAGAGACCATGCCACCTTTCAGGGAAATACATTTCCTCTCCAATCTACCCAGCTAATGAGGTTGGGAATGTTGCTAGCTCTAATAGTCACTCTAGAAATGTCCCTGAATAAATTACTGGACAAATAGGAGGAGGGTGGTAGACAGGTGGGGTAGGTGGGGAATGATGGAAAGAGGAGCAGCCAAGCTAAAAGAAGAGGACTAGATGATGCAGAAGCTGAGCCATGCAATCCCTGGTCTGCCCTATGCCCCACTCCAAGCTTTGTAAATGACTGCTTGGTCATTTCATCAAATCAGTCTGATTAGGAAAGGACTGATCATTTCCCCAAAGCATTTTGTAAGCAGTGCACCTCACCCCAAAGAGGCACACTCCACCTCCTGCCAATGCTTACTTCCTTGTGTTTTTGGATCAAAATATAATTGTCTTAATTCTCTTAGGATTGATTAACTGTAATGTTTAAAAGGGAGATGGGATTATTACTGACCCCATGTACTTTAGTTAATAAGGTTTTTTTTTATTGTACTTCAAAGATGAAAGTTTCTTAATTAACTATCAGAGCTTCTCTGAAGCTAAGTATATTAAAATCATATTACCCCTTCCTGAGGCTCTCTTTAGATTCCTTATTAAGAAAAGCTATTGGAAGTGAAGATAGGAGGGTAATCATATCTACATACAATAACAAAAAATATACTTATGAGTTTTTGGCCTCATCCACATCAAGGTAATTATTTTGGGGTATTTAAGAAGGCTCACAAAAATAGCTACTTCTTCAGTCACATTTCTCACCTATACTCTACTCTCTTCTTCTACTTATGGGCGTTAAGTGTGATGGCTAACAAGCCACAGACCAGTAGACCTCACACACAGATTCCCAAAGTGTTCTGTCTGACCTAGGATGAATTCTTAGGTCACGTTGGAAATCTGGAAATATTTTGCTCTGCCAGATCACAGACAGGGCCCACTTTTTGTTGTTAAGTCCTGGTCAAGGGTACACAGAGTACTAGGGCCTATTGAACAATAACAGCCCCCATTTCTTTTTTTTTTTTTTGCTTTTTTTTGGCAGGGCAATTGGGGTTAAGTGACTTGCCCAAGGTCACACAGCTAGTACATGTGTCAAGTGTCTGAGATCGGATTTGAACTCAGGTCCTCCTGACTCCAGGGCTGGTGCTCTACTCATTGCGCCACCTAGCTTCCCCAGCCCCCATTTCTATAGTACTTTTCCCACAGGAACTCTATGAGTTAGGAAGTTTAAATCTCAGTATCCCTGTTTTCAAGGTGGCTAGGTGGCACAGTGTATAAAATCTCAGACTTCGAATCAGGAAGACTTTAGTTCTAATTCTGCCTCAAACACAGCACATTTGCGTGATCTGGATAAATCACTTAACCTCTGTCAGCTTCAGTTTTCTCTTCTATAAAATGGAATTAATAATAGTACCTATCTCCAAAGGGTTGTTGTGTAAATCAGATAAGAAAACACTTAGGAAGTGCTTTGTAAAGCTGAAAGCTTCCCATAAATGTTAGCTATTATTTAAAAATAAATTACAAAGGAAAGAGAAAGCAAACTCTACCATCACTAGAAGAGTCAGAGGGCTGAAAGTCTTCAGGTCCTTTTATCTCCAGTAATACAACTAGCTTCCTTTTATGTAAAGTTTGCTAATTACTTCTCTCAAATATACTGTGAAGAAAGCCAGGACTGATTTTATATATGAGAAAACTGAGTGTCAGAGAGTTAAGTGGGTATGGTCTGGTAGAAAGAAGGTTGAACTGAGGGTTAAAAGACCTGAACTACAAATCCACCTCTGTCGATTATTTAGCTCAGCTAGTCATGTTATCTTTCTAACTGATTTAATTATTACTTTTTTCTATAAATAGAATGGCTAGACAAGATCAAGAATGATTAAACTAAGGGTCCATGGAATTTAAGAGAGAGAGAGAGTATACTTTAATAGGTAGATTTCAACATAATTGCTTTTATTTGTAATTTTATGTATTTTATTGTAATGTATATAAAATATAATTATGCGAAAGGGTCTATAGTCTTTTCAAGACTGCCAAAGAAGCCCATGCTATATGAAAAAGAGTTAAGAATCTCTGGGCTTTTTCAGATAATCATAGATAAGGTGAGATTTAGAGTTGCAGGTGATCTCATATACCATCATATGCCATCTCATTTAACAGATGAAGACTTGATGCCCGGAAAAGTTAAGTGCATTTGAAGAGAATAGCAAGTTGTACATGGTAGATTTGCAGTTCCATGTGCAATCATCTTATTTACTGTACTGTGTTATGGAAATGCTTGTTTTGCTCTGTGAATTAAAAATAAAATAAATTTTAAAAAAGAAAAGTTAATTTGAGATTTGAAACTAGCTTCTTGAATTGATTGTATTAAGCTGCCTCCAACCCCTTCCTCATATATACTAAAAATGAGTTTAAGAAATTAGGCTAATTGAATGATTAGTCAAAGATTTTGTGTGGTAGACTCCCTGAGGTGAACTAATAGAGGCATGGATACATCACCTAGAACAGACAGCCATGGAGGAATCATGATTCGCCACTCTGAAAGGATTACTAGATTAGATCACAGAGCCACTGGAGTCTTGTTATACTCAAGAACTAAACTTTTTTTTTCTCTATATCATTTGTTGGTTGGTTTTCCTCACTCCAAATAAATGAATTCTTTTTTTCCTGGTTGTATAAGCCACTCATCCAGATGTTTTCGAATATACAGCTGTATAGTCCAGTGTAGACCACCTCACTGGGTATTTGAACTAGCTAAGTGGATAGCACGGTGGACTCAGAAACAGGAAGACTCGAGCTTTGCAGCCACATACAGCAACCTTCTGCTCAAAATTGTGCTAGTTGAAAAAAAAACTAACATCGTATTCATTTTCATATTTATCCTTTCTTTTGTATCTACCCCTAAAAAAAAAAACAACTAAGTTTAAGGGCAGCTAGGTGGCATAGTGGATAGAGGACCAGCCCTAGAATCAGGAGGACCTGAGTTCAAATTCAGCCTCAGATACTAACTAGCTGTGCAACCCTCTGCGAGTCACCTAACCCCAATTGCCTGCCCCACCTCCTACCAAATTCTAAGTTAAAACAAAGGATAAAAAATAGTTCAACAAAAACAGCCAACCTACTGAGTGCATTTGCCTCTATATGTAGCATTGTATACTCAGAGTCCCTCACCTCTGCAATGCAAGGAAGGAGAGATGCATTTCCTTGCTATTTTTTGAGGTATAAGCTTAGTCGTGCAATTATACAACATTGAATTTTTCAAAATTTTTTCCTTTCTGTTTACATTTAACACTGAATTTTCTATTAATAAGTTCCCTGTGCAGCAGTATTATTTCCTACCATTTGTCTCATTCACAGGGCAGGTAGAAATGTCATTTTTATGAATACTTTTAATATTCTCCATGTCATGTCTGGTTTACTATGTCAGCTTCACAATCACAAATGAATAGAGAAGAGAGGAGATGATGGGTTTAAATGATGAAAGAAGACCTTTTCCTGAGGTGAGCTTAGCGATCTGCAAGCCTGACAGCTAACAGCTAAGAGAGATTAGGTGTCTAAATCAAATTATTAAACAGTTCAGTGGTGGTGAAAGAGTCCTAGACTAGGGGTTAGGAGACTTCTAAACTGTGCCTTCCATTTTGTCACATGACCCTGGTCACTTAGCCTTTAGCGTCTCCGTTTACCCCTTTGCAAATCAAGGGATGAGCTGATCTCTAGGGTCTGGATGATCCACTTCTGCAGTTCTATGATGGGCAATCCCTAGAGACTGTGGACTTTAGACCCCCAGACTCATACTGCAGGTGAAGTCCTGGATTCAATAATAAGCTAGATGCCTAAGACTTGATGCCCAAGGAAAGCAGGTTGAAATCATTCATTTTTTCTAGCCATCTGGTGCAGATAATAGACAAAAGGCAGGAGTAACTAAGAAGGAGTTTCTTATAGTAGAAATGATACTGAATTTGGAGTTGGGAAGACCTAGGTTCAGATGTTGCCCCAGAAACTTACTAGCTGAGTGACTGGAAAAAATCACTGAAACATCTCTGAGCCTCAGTTTCCTCATCTGTCTAATAGGTGAGGGAGGTGGTAAGGGTCTAGGATCGCTTCTTCTGCTTTCAGAGCTACCGCTCATTCCACTGTACCATACTGTCTCCCATGAACAGATTATAAATAGGCAGGGGGGTGGAGGGAAGGAGAGATTTGGATAAATGCTAGAGAAAAATGTGAGAGAGAAATCGCTCTCAGCTGGTGAGACCAGGGAAGGCTTCAGGAAGCAGGTTGTAGCTGACTAAGCCCTGGAGGATTCCAAGCCTCTAGAAGCCAAAGCAGAGCAAGGTCATTTGCCATCAGAGTTGACAGCATTCTAGCTCTTGCTTGAATCCAAGAGTCCCATAGTATGGCATCTGACTTGAGATGAAAGGAAATAGTTTCAAGATCGTAAGGAAGCTGGGAAGTTTCCAGAGATTTAAGATACAGAATATTAGAACTGGAAGCACTTCAGAGATTATCTAGGCCTCTTCATTTTATAGACATGGAACTTTAAGCCATGAGATAAAAAGTAAATGAGGAAGGTAGGTGGTGAAACAGACAGCACTTGACTTGGAAACAGGACGACTCACGAATTCAAGGTCTGCCTCAGACACTTAGCAGTTACGTGACCCTGAAGAAGTCACTATACTCACTGTGCTCCAGTTTTCGCATCTGTTAAATGAGAGTTGGACTCGGTGGCCTCTAAGCCTCCTTCCGAAGGCATTAAATCTATTATCCTATGATTCTGTGACCTGCCTAAGGCTGTACAGCTGGTTAGTGGTAGCAGTGCTATCAGTAAGACAGAGTAATCCTCAAGGACCAAGAGAATAGAGGGAGAGTGTGCATAAAGGATAAGTAAGTACTGTCCCAGGGCATTGTGCCACTGTCCAGCTTAGTACAAAAGCTTGGATCTTTGTCCCAATTACCAGCGTATGGTATTGGTTCAATCTTTTCAGATTGGAAGGGGTTTACTTTCTTCCCCAAAGTGTGCTGGCCAACTCAGGCTGCTCTCTTGCTTCCCAGGATCCTGGGAACGTCATAATCTGGTTAGTGTCACTTACATAATGGGTAAAATATCCCCTTAGTGACATATTGTCTGGGGAATCCCTTGCCCCAACATGGGTTAGAGAATTGGATTCAGGGGATCAATGAGGGTGATGATTTGGGAAGGGGGCTTGTGTTAGCTCACTGATGCTATTCCACGTTTTCTTCCTAGTAAACTCATAGGATCCTATGTCTAGAACTAGAAGAGATTTCTGCTGCAATTTGGTAACACTGGCCTGTTTGATGTTCCTCACATGAGACATTCCACAGACTTACTCTAAGCATTTTCTCTGGCTCTCCTCCATGCCTGGAATTCCCTCCTTCTTCTTATATAACCAAATCAAATAAAACCAAACCAATCTCTGGCTTCCTTTAAGTCCTAGCTAAAATCCTACCTTCCATAAGAAACCTTTTCTAAATACCTTAAGGCAAATTATTCTTCTCTGTTGATTATCTCCAATTAAGTATATATATTACATATCATCATATATTAATCATATATTATATAGATACAGGGATATCATTCTATATTGTTTACTAAAAGTGAATATTTATGCTGTTCTATATAGCCACTTGCATGTGGTTTCCCTATCAGACTGGGAGCTCATTGAGGGTAAGGGGTTTTCTCTTGCCTTTCTTTTCATTTCTAGTGCTTAGCACATAGTAGGTGCTCAATAAACACTTGACTGACTGAAGGGAAAAGAGAAAGAGAACAAGCATTTATAAAATATCTATTACTGTGTTAAGAACTTTAAAAATATCACCTCATTTTAATAAGCCCCCACTCCTGCCCACCCCCACCTCTCATGACTATTTTTCCACTTCCCGCCCCTTGCAGACATCTTCCCCATTGCCATTTCAAGCTTCCTTTTATGCTCTGTCTTCCCCATTAGAATGTAAGTTCCTTGAGGGCAAGTATTCCTCCTTTTTTATAGTATTTTTATTCTCATCATTTTAGTAAATGCTTAATAAATCCTTTATCTATCTACTCTAATCTTGATAGTCCAGACCTTGGGAACCCAAAAGGGAAGGATAGACCTAGAGTAATGGTACCTGAGTCTAGCCAATGGGTTAAGTTTATGTCAGTCTAAGAGAAGACAGTTGATGTCTATGTCACTGAGCTTCTTCTCATCACTTCTCCTATCCCTGTCTTATCACTCCTGCTAGACTGTATAATCTGTGAGGGCAGAGATTTGTTTTTATATTTTGTTTTTTTTTTCCCTTGTAATGTTAAGCTATGATAGGTGTTGAATAAGTATTTACTGACTTAAAAGGAGCCACTTCAGTAGAGGGGGAGGGGTTTGAGTTAGTACCACTTTCTGAGGCAGGCCCTGTTTGGAGGCAGGAAAGAATTCAATGGAATAAAATATTCAGAGATGAGTCTGATCACTGACACATGATGTACACATCTACAAACTGGCAATTCAATTCCAGTGAAAGATTTAGTAAATGTGTTTGCTTTGCAAAGCACTATTCTCTCAATTCTGGGGTGTTTTCTCACTTACATTTAACTTGGTAGCAGAAATTTCTCCACCTAGGCAGCAAGGATAGAGCAATAGGCCTGAACTCAGTGAGATATGAGTTTAAATCTGACCTCAAACACTTACTAGCTGTTTGACCCTGGGCAAGTCACTTAACCTCTGTTTGCCTTAGTTCCCTCAACTGTAAAATGGGGAGAATAACAGCACCTATGTCCAATGGCTATTGTGGGGGTTAAATAAGATTACATTTGTAAAGTGTTTAACACAGTACCTGGCACATAATAGATATTTAATAAATATTTCTTTGTCTTCCCCTTTCCTTCGTATGTGATGCCAACTTCAGGCAAGAAAATTTGGATACTATCCCCATTGATTGAGAACAACTTAGAAGACACATTTATTTGCTAAAATATCATTTATTAAGCCTCTATTATGTTCAGAACACTGGTAGCTGTTGGGGTAAAAAATATTGAGGTGGGCCATGGCCCTTCACTTGACTTACAGTCCCAGAGAATCCTTCTCCATGTAACAGCCTTCATGGCACTGGCTCACAGCTTAGTCGAGCTTATGTCTGCCTTTCTGTATGCCTTATCTGATGATGTATGTGCCCCTTAAAAGTAGATGTTTTTGCCTTTGTATCTCTACAACCTTGCGTAGTACTTTGAACAAAACAGCTATTTAATAAACACTGATTGAAGAGTTGAATAAATATCCACTACATCATCGAATAAAATTATTTCTTTGGTCACATCTGTCTTGGAATCATATATGATCACGTATGAGTGTGGGGTATCTTGGAGACCCTTTTAGGGTACAGTTTCTTCTAATACTTAAAAAAGTCAGCAAATTAGACATACTGGGATTTTTTGGGTAAATATTTTCTGGAGGATTTACAAAAATATGTGCTTAAGGCAGAAAAGCACATGCACGATGGTGACTAGTCCTGGTACAGTCAGTTTCCACACCCTTCCCTTTGCCCCTTTGGCCGCTTTCTCCTGTTGGTGAGTCTTTCTTAGAATTTCCATTTTGAAGAAGGACCAACCTTGCCATCTTTCATTCTCCATCTTAACCACTTTACTTCGGCCGACTTTTCCCTCTATTTCTGAAATACTTTTCTTCCAATAGTGAGTTCTTTTCCAAATGCCCATCTTGAAGAAGAGTCCATACCAGCCATTCTTATCTTCACCCCAGTCCCACCCCTACTATTCAGTTCCTTTCAAACTTTTTTGAACCCCTATTATAATGTAAGTCCCTTTAAAGTAGGGATCATTAGGGACCATCTTTCATTTTGCTTATATTTGTATTGCTAGTGCGTAGCGCAGAACCTGGCCCACAGTAAATGCCTAATAAATGCTTGGTGACTTGACTTGACCCATGAAATTATAATCCCAACAAAGTTTCTAAGTAAATAAAATCTTCTGATAAGTGAAATTGTACATAACCCTGGTTATACTGAGAGTTATTCAAGTCTAATGAAATATTGTTATTATAAATGTGTTAAGCACAGGTTCTAGCGGATAGGAAGTACTTAGATGCTTGTTCCTCATCCCTCACCTTCTCCTAAATCAACATTTATTTGCCTTTGAATTTTCCTCTACATTCTAATGCCCATTCTGATGAGTACTGTGATTTTTATATTGGGGCGTTTCCTTCCATGAGTTCTTTAATTGATTTTGTTTTCCCAAAATTACCTTTCACTCATTAAAAATCCCATTAAACAGTTTCCTACATTCACAGACTTCATCTAGAACACTTGGGACAATTCTAATCAACCAGGTTGGTGGTTTTAAAGGATGGCATTTCTTTCCTATGTTGATAATACCATGTTGGTTCAAGTATAGACCATGCCTGAATAGAGGTCATACTCCTGAAATCTCTCTAAACATGCGAGTTCCATATAATGGTGAGTTATTATTATTGTTCAAAAGGGATATGCACAAGTATGCACTGCAAAATTTTGTAGATGTACCATATTAGGCTGATATTTACTGTGAAATATTTTTCAACATTTTTCTTTTACAAATAAAATTTAATAAACTATAAGCATGAATATAAACCACACTCAGAGTTCAGAAAACCCAAATTAGATGGAAAAACTATAGCCTATATTCAGACCAATACAGTACAAAATTGCTCAAGGATTTCATTCAGGAAATTACACAGAAATACAAATAAAGATGAAGCAGAAAACTTGGGGATCATTAAGCCCACATTTTTATAGTTGTATTTTGCATGTTAAATCTTTTTTTTCAGATTTTCTTTTGATTCAAGACTTCCTCTGTCCTTATCTTTTAAGATCCACCATTAGCTGCTCCTTAGTTGCCAAGTGTTCAGTATTTCTTTTCTTTTTAACGTGTATTTAATTTCTTACAGTGTTTTGAATGGCCAATGATATAAAATCAAGGTACAATGAAGACAAACAAGCTTTCAGACAGTTTGCACTTGAATATATCCGGTTTTTTCTTAAATGCTGAATATAAGGTTGAGGCAGAGGTAGGGAATTTCTTTTTATTCTGATTGAATGATCTTGGGAAACAGAGATGAATTCACAGGTGTCTAATATGACTACCTTTTTTCTTTTAAAATGGAATTGACAAAGACCACCACCATGCTACTGAGCTCAAGACACATAATGCTGTAGTTTCTCCTGTCATCTACCTTCTCAGTTATAGAGTATATTTGCAGGCACTTTGAAGCAGTGGTCAAGTTTCACACAGCCCCGTCTGCAAATTCATGTTCTACTCAGGAAAGCCAGTCCCCCAGGGCACAGGAGCTATGTGCAGGCTTAGTAAATCGATGGCTTTTCCAATAATAGGGGTGATTTTTCACACAAGACCAAGGACAAGACCATTGGTTTCTTCAGACATAAACCTTATTCACTGTGACGACTCCTATTTCTAGGAAAGAAAAAAGGAGAGAATGAGTAATCATAATCTCCAGAACCAGAGTTGGAAAGGGCAATGGACAGACTGCTTGATTTGGATTCTGAGAATATGGGTTCCAATCCTGGCTTGGCCGCTTAAGACTTGAATGACATTGGATAGAACTCTCCTCCTTTCTGTATCTCCATTTCATTATCTGTAAAATGAGTAAGTTTGAAGGCAGGACCTTTCTACTTCTTCTTTTAAAAGGTCCTCTAGTGCAGTTTCACTGAATCCAAACTTCACAGAACAAGTCTCCTTAATAAAAGGATTTGTTTTGTAAAACTTGGACTCAGTCAAAAGGATACACCCAAGGGCCTTGAAGGCCATATGTGGCCTCAGGGCCAAAGGTTCCCTACCCCTGATTTAGACAAATGTTTTTCCTACATTCATTGGAATATATCCAATGATGGAAGTACGTGTGTGGGGGTGTGCAGGGAGGGTCAATACTTAGGAAAGCATCTTGTTTAACTTTTGAAAAAAAATCTAAGCATTAGTTAGTTCTTCCTTTATCATACTGAACCTAAATCTGCCTTTGCATGATATTTCTCCATTGACCCTAGTTCTATCAACCATACAGACCAAATTGAATTCCTTTTCTAAATGACAGCCCTTCAGAAAGTTGAAGGCAGATAAACGTCCCCTCTAAGTTGTTTCTTTTTCAGGCAAAGAATTCCCAGCTACTTCAACTACTCCTCAGTTGACTGGGGGGGGGTGTGGGGGGATGGGAGAGAAAATCAAGAAAAAAAGAGGAAAAAAGAGCAAGTGCCCACATGGGGAAATAGTGTCTAAGTCTTAAGGATGAGGGACTGAAGTGATAACTAGTCTGGGTCCTTTCTCCAAAATGCTGGTTCAACTCTAAATCTCTGATCTTTTAATTTCTTCCAAAGGGAGAGAGGATGTGAGGAAACTACTGGGAGAAAGAGTAATTTAAACTAGTACTTAAAGCATGGAGAAGATGGCAATAAGCAGATCCTGAGTAGAGCCACTCATTTCTTTCCCAAAGTTCCACTGGGTTCTACATATTTATTTGTTCATTAGTCACAGTGTATTGTATTACTTTGTTATATGCAACCATCACCTCACTCAAAGTCACCCTGAGAAATTGTGAACGCTCCTCCTACAGTAACCAACTTCCCAAGGTAATTGAATTTTAATTTCACAAATCTATTTTAGAAAAAAAAAGGGGCTTAGAGTACATTACAGACTAATAGTATGCATAATCAGGTTATAATGTGAAATAACTTGTGAGTTAAAATAACAAAGAAGAGAAGATCAAGAGACAATTTACATTCCATTTTCATAAGCTATATTGAATATGTGGGATCTCTTCTTGGAAGTTAACCTTAATGAAGAAAATGAACTGCACCCAAAGATTTCAGAGGTGCAGGGATATATGGTAAACACTGGACAGTGGGCTCTGCTGCTGACTGCCTATGTGGCCTCAGCAAAATGGGATACTAAGGTCACTAGCCGTCAAGTCAAAGAACTCAGATTCTTATCCTGCCTCTGATGTTTTTCGCCTATACCACCTTGGGCAAGTCGCTTAACTTTACTGGACTTCAGTTTCTTCTTCCAAAAGATGAAAAGATTAGCCTAGATGACCTTTAAGATCCCATGATCTTATGAATCTTTAAGCCTCAAGTTTTAAATGTGTAAAATGGGCAAAATGACATCTGACCTGGTTAACTCACCAAATTTTTAAGAGGATTGAATGGTCATTAGGGAAGCCTTCTGTAAAGGGTAAAAATTACACTAAAGTGTTAGGATAAAATGAATACTATATGTAAAGCATTTTGTGGACATTAGCGGGGCTATATAAATGCTATCGATGATGATGATGATGATGACTAAGATGATAATGGTGATGATGACGATGATGATGAAAGGCAGTATGGTACAATGAAATGAGTCCTAGAATCAGAGTCAGGAGTTAGAAGTCAGAGAACAGTAAAGGGGTCATCTGGGGACCGTGGAATCAAAATGAATTGTAGTCAAATCTTCCAATGGATTGTTTACCTTTGCTTAGCTCAACAATTAGCACAAGCACTGGCCCATATAGGTACTTAATAAATGCTTGTTTAACTGACTTTGTGTAATGATAATCAGGGCAGGACTTTTTTTTAACTGTTTTTTTCTTTTAGAATGCCGAAGTAATCAAGTACCTTTGATGAGTCTCACCTTTCTTTTTTTTTTTTAAGGTTTTTTTTTTAATTTATTTTTGACATGTTTGGTTTTCAGCATTGATTTTCACAGGCGTTTGAATTACAAATTTTCTCCCCATTTCCTC
>JAQQSZ010004265.1:0-14203 GCA_028646595.1 Phalanger gymnotis | reverse complement strand
AGCTTGAGGGGTTGCGCTGTTGTTTTCAGAGCTATTTCTACACAGCAAGCTCTGCCACACCAGCACCCCTCCTTCCCCAAGACCTCCCAACCTGGACTGGACATAGATCTTCAGCAGGCTCTGCACTCCTGCTCTGATCTGCCACTTAATTCCTCCCACCAGGTGGGCCTGGGGCCAGAAGCAACTGCAGCTGTAGTTCTAAAGCTGCCTCACCTCCACTGCCCCCAGGTGGTGGCCAAACTGCAAGCTCCCTGTCCCCAGCAGCTTTTCCCACTAACCTTCTCTGTTGTCTTTGGTGGGTTTGTGGGTTTTGTGGGTTTGTGGGTTGAGAAGTCTGGTAACTGCCACAGCTCACTGATTCAGGGCGCTAGGGCCTGTTCCACCAGGCTCCCAGTCTGGTTGGTCCAGGCGCAGCCCACGCTGGACTCTGCTCCTCTCCGTTCCTAGTTCCGTGTGATGGACCTCACCCAGAGACCATCCAGGCTGTCCTGGGCTGGAGCCCTGCTTCCCTCTGCTATTTGGTGGGTTCTGCAGCTCTAGAATTTGTTCAGAGCCATTTTTATAGGTTTTTGGAGGGACCTGGACGGGGGAGAGCTCATGCAAGTCCTTGCTTTCCAGCTGCCGTCTTGGCTCCACCCCTTCCCATCCCCAATTTTCAAGTGGCAAAACTGAGACTCAGACATGGTCAACAGCTATTAGAATGAAAGAAAATATACATTGATGTTGATATAGTTCCCTAAGATTATGCTTTGTGTGTACTTTCTCTAGTGAAGTAATGAGACATTTCTGATCCTATGATCCAAGATCTTTTTTTTTCCTGTTTTCAATGATCTTAAGTCTTTGAACAAGTTGAAAAAGATGTATGAATAAAGCACATGTATGATAGCATCACCCATGGTTCTGACTGTCTTCTCCCTTTGACTGTTCTGCAGAACAGCCTATCAGTGAGAGCTACTATTGGGCTTTTTTGTGTTATTGCCAATGGAACATGTCCTTTATTTTCTTGACTTTAAAAAGTTTAGATCAAGGAAAGTTGGAAGTATTAAGAATAATAGTTGTGCATACATGACTGTGCAAAGTCACTATGGTTCTGTATCTTACCACTTTCATAACTGGATATTTGAGTTATTACTGATAAGCCCTTTTATTTTTACATTATGGTACTTGATAGAAGCATAAATGATAACTTTTCCTAAATTGCTAACACTTTAAATTTTAACATCTTTCCTATTTCAAACCAATTTCTTTAATATATTTTTAAACTCTCTTCCATGTTTACTCTAAAATTAGCTCAGAAGAGCAAGCAGGGGTTTTTCTATAATTTATTAATGAATAGCTGCGTGGCTTTTTAGAGTAGTCATCTGAGCCAGATTAGATGGTTAAGGAGCTGTAACAGTCTTCTCTAAATTCCACAGTGGCAACTTTATGCAATTTATTTTGTGCTTTATTTTTTATTAAAATATAATGAACAAGTATTTATTGAGCTCTTACTAAGGCGTACTGCTGCTCACTGGAAATACAAAGACAAAAATGAAGAAATTCTTGTCCTGAAGGACATTTTTTGAGAGCAAACAACATATAATCATTTATTATATTTCCTCACTGTTGCTGATGATTGTAACCATTCCCATGGTCTACAGGAAAGTAATAGAAGAGCTTTAGTATAACTTTTTAAAGCAAGCTTTCAAACTTTAATTTCCTAAAAAAACAAAAATCAAACCTTATTTTAAAATTATTTGAATTGAGTCATCTCCAAAGAATCATTTTGTACTTCTGCATTTGTGACATTATGACTGAATGTTAATGTATTATGCATTGGGCCAAAACTACAGCATATTAAAAGTTTTATATAGTTATACAAGAGAGAAAAATGTTTTAGGAAAATAGCTATGGATATTGGAATTGTCAAGTTGTGGTAGTACCTCTTAATAAAGGAGCTGTCTTCTAACAATATACTTTATTATCAGAAATTTCATTCATAGAGACAGAAAAAAGTAATATATAAATCAATTTCCTTATCTGTAAAATAAGATGATTCTTAGGCCCTTCCGTGCCCTAACGTTCCATGAATCTTCTGGAGATCTATGATATGACATTTTGGGGAACAGTATCATACCATGCATTTTATAGGGATAAATAGTGTTCTGAAGGTATTTGAACAGAGGCTGGATGAATAATTTGTCTGAAAATTCATACAGAAGGTTCATGATTTACAATTTGGACAAATGATTTCTAAAGCTTTCCAGCTCATTCATACCAAGACTCACTCTGAACATATTTAGAGCTTAAGAGTTTTCCATAATACTTACCTTAACTATATACAGTAAATTTCACTTTTTTAAAAACTTTTTAAAAATTATACACTTAATTGTTGGGTTGTTTATTTGTAGAAATCTTATTAACTAAAATAGGGAGTTTTTTATTATTAGCTTATGCTTTCTTGCCAGTTTTTGATGTCAGATGGACTTTTTACCGGCTCAAATACAGAGGCCCTCATATTCATCATATGATCTTGATTGTTCCTTGGTTTTAGGCCAATTTTATCAAAGTTTACTTTGTTCCCACAGGCAAGGACACTATCTTAAATGATTAAATACTTTAACCAGTAGAGCCACCAGACAATATTTTTATGTAAAGTGCTTTTGTAGCATAATGAATATAACATTTCATTGTGAAAATTTTTCACAGAACCATAAAAATAATAAAGGAAAAGAAGTAAGGGATTTTTTTGTCATATTGAAAAATACAGTTGTAAAAGTACAAATTGAATCAGCTGACTTTCAGTTTCGAAAGTTTCTAATGGTAAAGTTCGATGATTAAAAAAAATTTTTTAAGACATTTCAATAAGTCTGGTTTTTAAAAAAACTTTTACTAAGGTAACATGAAACAAACCTTAGAGGAAATACATACTACCTAAGATAGGCATTTAGTTTAAAAAAAATTCTTAATGTAGGTTAATTTCATTTGCATTAACCTTATAAAACATGTATTTTATAGTATGTGTAGTTTCATGGAAATATAAATCCTTGTGATGGCTAATATGTGAAGAATGAACTAGGACCTAGGCTCAATTGAATCCAAACTTCACAGAACAAATACCTTTAATGAAAGGATTTGTTTTGTAAAACTTGGACTCAGGCAAAAGGCCACACCCAAGGACCTAGAAGGCCACATGTGGCCTCAAGGCTGCAGGTTCCCCACCCCTGAACTAGGTATTAGATATCTGCTATATAAAATTTAGGTAAGGAAACACTGTCTCTAAGTACAGATGTGCAGCTCCTCTGTACCTTAGAGCCTTAAGAGACATGTTTAGAACTCTTTGTGTCCTGAGCTGATTGCTGGGTAACTAAGCCAGGGTCACAAAGTGGAATGCATCAGTCAGGACATATTCCCAGTCAGGACATATTCCATGATTTTGAGACCACAAGCACACAGTGTCTCAGTATGAAAATTAGGTCACCAAATATTTCAGCACAGTATATGTTTTTAAAATCAAAAACATCATCAAAGTTGAAAAGAAAAAGTAATTAACAGCTTTCTGTTGTTATAACCAAATATTCAAACATATTTGCCTGTCTCTTTTTCTTCCATAGAAAATCACATAGTGGGTAGGAGAGGACACTGTGGTAAACAAAGGACAGTCACATGTGCGTTTGTAAAAGAGTAAACTTTAGGGTTTTTGTTTATGTGTTTGTTTTTAGTATTTGGAGTCTGAGATTTAAAGAATAGAGCTAGAGCTCCATATTACTGGTATTTCCTTCTCAGACTGCTGAAGCAGGCAGGTAAAGTTTTGTTTGAAACAGAATAGATAGAGAGCATGGTAGAGTGGAAACCGGACCATTGAACTTAGAAGCCTCAAAATTGCAGGTATGACAGGCAACTAGCTGTGTGCCTTAGGACAGGTCACCTTTATTTCTTTGAGCCTCAGTTTCCTCTTCCACAAAATAGAATTGGATAACGTTGACCACTCATCCTCTTAATATTTGCCCTACTTTCCTTACAGAGTTGTCATTAGGAACAAATGAGATAATGTAGGTAAAGCACTTTATAGGATTAAACTTAGGAGTGTTTGCAGTTATAACAGTGGAATCTTTAGCTCTGGAATTTAATCATATAAAACTCTTGGGCAATTTAAGGGTAGGCACATGTGTGAATTTTTCACAATTTTTCATTCTTTAAAATTATTTTTAAAGAACTAGCCTTTTAAAAGTTGGCCGTTAACTTGCTATTTTCATTCATCTCTACTGTTCCATTTCTTTTTTTGTTTTTGTTTTTTGTTGTTGTTTTTTGAGGGGAGGAGTCAGGACAGTTGGGGTTAAGTGACTTGCCCAGGGTCACACAGCTAGTAAGTGTGTCAAGTGTCTGAGGCTGGATTTGAACTCAGGTCCTCCTGACTCCAGGGCCACTGCTCTACTCACTGTGCCACCTAGCTGCCCCTATATATTATTATTAATGGTGGTGGTATTGCTAGGTCAAAGGGTATGCATAATTCAATAGCTTTTTGGGCCTGTTTCCAAATTGCTTTCCAAATGGTCAGACGAGCAGTACATTATTGTATCTATTCTCCCACAGCCCCACCAGCATTTATTTTTCTCCCTTTGTTTGGTCACCTTTGCCAATCTGATAGTAAGCTCCTTGAAGGCAGGTACTTTCTCTTGCTTCTTTTTTTGTCTTCAGATCTTAGCACAGTACCTGGCACATAGCAGGCACTTAATAAATGTTCATTGAATGAAAGATATGAAGTGGAATCTCAGAATTGTTTTAATTTTTATTTATCTAATTATTAGTAACTTAAAGCATTTTTTTTCTTATGGATATTGATAGTTTGGATTTCTTTCTCTGAATACTGCAGTTCATATTCCTTAACTATTTATCATTTGGGGAATGATGACATATATGTTTGACTTGTTTTATTCAGCTATATGAGGGAGAGTTGGGGAGGGGGGACAGGGCAAGGAGGATCACTGGAATTTGAGAGTGATGTCTAAAAAAAAGCAAATTTTGATATATTTTTAAGAAAAAAATTATGGCAGAAATCATCATTCTGATATAAAATGATGAATAACTATGGTAATTATTCCTCTTTCTCTTACCTCTTAACACTTTTTAGTGAGATTAAGACTGTCCACAAGCATAGATGGCGTGAACCTCAGAACAGGTCTGACAAAGAAGGAGCCAGATCCCTCCTCCAGACAGCCCATAGCTCAAAGATTCAGTCCCTCATTTGTTACTGCATTGTCCAGAGTAATATCAGTTGAAGTTTTATGGGGATGTTCTAAACATCCTCTTCCCCCTTGCCCCAATAACAGTAAAAAAAAAAAAGACCTATTTGGTTATATGATTTTATTATGTTCACATTTATATTTGAAACATGAAAATGAAATTTTCTTTGAAATCCTTTAACACTTCATGTATCTATGACTTTCCTTTTATTATGTTAACTTAACCTAAATTTTAGAAATAATTTCATTTATTCGAGATTGTGTCTATTAAGCTTTAGTTAATTATAAAAATGGCAGAATTCTTTTTTTATTCTTCTTTACAACCATTATGTAGATTTTGTTTTGTGCACTTTATTGTTTTCTTAAAGTTAATAGTCCTTCAGTTTTCTGAATTTTAAAAAAAAGTCTTATCTTTAAAAGAGCAAAATTACACCTGACTAAAACTATTTTTTCTTTCTGTCTTCAGGACATTATTGCTGGATTCCTGTATGCTATTTTTATCTTAGCTGTCTTCTATCCATATGTGGAGCTGATCGATAACTTCAACCAAATTTATAAATATTCTCCACTAATTATCATCAGTTTGCATTTAGCCCTGGGCATCTTTTCCTTCACACTTGACACTTGGAGCACATCACGAGGAGACACAGCTGAGATCTTGGGCAGTGGTGCAGGAATTGCATGTGGATCTCATGTTGCTTACCACCTTGGTCTCGTGTCAGATCCTCCTCTTGATACGTTACCTTTAAGTATTCCCTCCATTACTGTGACTCGTTTTGGAAAAGTCATATTACGGATTCTAATAGGAATGGTATTTTTGCTGCTAATGAGAATTGTAATGAAAAAGATCACCATTCCATTGGCCTGTAAAATATTTGGTATTAAAAGTGATGATATTCGAAAAGCAAGACAGTACATGGAAGTTGAACTTACTTATCGTTATATAACCTATGGAATGGTTGGCTTCTCTATCACATTTCTGGTTCCTTGCTTATTTTTCTTTATTGGCCTTTCTTGATGGCCTATCACTTATGAGAAAGGATGGCAATATAATGAGAATAATTCTGAGGCAAAAGTCAGATCAATGCTTTTGCAGGAATTTTACTTAAATAAGTATTTAAGTGAATGTAAAACAGACAGTGCTTCTTACCACTGCATCTAGATACTGTTTTGGAGAATGCTGAGCAATTTCAACACAGAGAAAGTTATAGATACCCCTTAGGTATGATGTTTTGGAGTGTTTTATTGCTATTGTATAATTTGGGTTATGGATCTTATATATAATATATATTCGGTACATAATATCATGTACCTAATATATATTACGTGAGTCTTAATAAACTATGGAACTGTATAAATAAACATAAATAATATGCATACAATTATGCCTTTGTATTTGGATTTAACCCCAGGTATGTTGTGATAACCTGAGAAAAAAAATTTCCTTTATCTAGAATGTGAGCCATTTCCTAATTTAATTACATAGTTAATGAAAACAAAATTAGTATGCAAACCACTTATCTGTTTATTGCCTCCTCCTACCACTTTTCTTGCTATGCTTGTTGATCTATATTAGGAGGCATTTAATGGACCAAATTTGAAGTAAAATTAACTTTTGCATTCAAAATTTTTTGTTTTTTTTTTCTTTTAGTTCCGTGTACAGTGTAAAATACTTTGGTTTTCATTCATTCTAGATATCTCTATAATGATTCAGGTACTGTATTTTACTGCTTATTAATTGTGCCTTTTTGTTGCTGAATTAAGAAATGCCATGTATGCTGTCATGTAAAAAAATAGGATTGATAATTTATCTTCAATGACCTATAATTAGGGAAATATTTTTTAAACTTATGTTGAGAAAATTCTGAGGAGTTTAGAAGTAAACTGTGCTTTACATTGTAGCTTGCATATTAATAAATAGAATGAACTAAACTTTCTCAGTGACTTAACAGCTAATGGACTGTGTAGTCTACAGGGTTTTTTAGTAGTTGTTGCATTATAAGTTACAGGAAGAAGATTATTTTTCTGCACATTGTCTTGATTGTATTGCAGGTTAGTATTTCTAGTAGGTGGAAATATAATTGAAATCTAGTCTGGGGCAATGGAACATTAACTCAGTGTGCATTTATAACATTCTTAAATTATTTCCAAAGGCCTATAGTTGACAGTGTTGATTTTTCTGGTTTAACCATTTACTAGTGACTTAAGACGGAATAAATAAGTTAAAAGAAAGTAGTTGCCAGTATCTCCAGATCCTATAATTTTTCAGTTTTATTTTTTCCTCTTTATAAAATGTGGATACAGTATTAGGCTGTCATTTATTCTGTTTACTTCTTACACTTTGAAGTTTAATTTCCTTTGAAATTAGGTTAACACTTATTTCCTAGGACTAAATTTCATATATGAGAAAATTACTACATAAACATCAGGATAAGGAATTGGTGATTTTATTGCAGTATCTGTACTGCAGACCCAGGAGCATAGCCTTAAAAATGTTTTTGTTTTGACAAATAATAGCTACTGCAGCTAACACTTAAGAGTTTTCCAGTTGAAAACTTGGGTTTATGGCAACTGGCCTAAAAATCAATCTGTTAACTACAATTCAGGCATTAAAATTTATAGGCACTGATTGATATCTGTTCTTTTAAAGATGAGAAAGTAACTTTTTTTTTCCAAATTGGAGTTCAGAAAATGAATTCAAGGGAATATTTTCCACGATTCAGTTCTGTACTATGCTATGCATTTATATCAAGTTTAAAACAACATTAGCTTGAACATACTCATTGTGTTTTATTTTTTTCTATCCTATGCTGAATGTATCTAAAAATAAAAACCAAATTTAAGATTTTCTTCCTTCTACAGATTTGTTTCTGTGCTATTTGGTAGACATCTTGAATGGATGGTTAGAATTTTCATTCAAAAAGGCTTTTTCCCTAAACAGTCCATCTGTAGCTCATTCAAGATTAAACAGTTAGTTTTTGTCATTGTCACATCTTAGTTCTATACCTAGAAGAGACCTCTGGTGATCTAGTCCAACTCTTTTTATTGATAAGGAAACTAAGTTAGTTAGTTAATTAGCATTCACATGGCACCTGCCAATGGGCCAGGCACTATGCTAAGCACTGGAGGGCCTAACTGAGGCCCTTAAGAGTGGATGAACTTGTCCTAGGTCACAGAGGTAGTAACCATCTTTTTGATGGGAAGTGAAGCACTTCCTTTTATTCTTTTATAATAGCCTTGTATTGTAGTGACATGCATTGTTTCAAAGGCTCTCTTTAAAAAAATTGTTAAATCTTTGACTAATAGTTACAGGAGTAAAAGAATATGGATTTATTTTCAAAATTGTGATTTTGGTATTTCTAGTTGATATTACTAGCATTCTATGAATGCCCCAAATTAATCAGCTTGCTGAGAAAAGATAATTTTTTGTAAATAGAATGAAGTTATAATGAGAGGGATTTTTAGAGGAGTTGGAAAAATGTTAGTTTTACAAGGGTATCATTGAAAAATGATAACTCAATGCAAAGGAGGCCTTTAAGGTTTACAAAGCACTTTCTTCACAATAATAACCTTGTGAAAGTAGATATATAAATTGTATTATTCCCATTTACTAATAGAAAGATAAGCTCACAAAGGCCATGTGACTCACCCAAGTTTATCCAGTAAGCAAGTGGCAAAGCTGGGATTCAAACTCATATCTTATGACTCTAGAATCTGTGTTTTTTTGAAGAAATGCAGAAAAATTAAGATCTTATATAAATTATTGATTGTGTCTACTTCGTAACAAGTGAAATTATAATATCTTTTAAATTATAAAAGACAACATATGTCTTTTAAGGACAACATAACAATGTACATTCCAGTGATCCAATGATCTGTAAAGAATCAAAATGAAAATCTATAACAAAATATTTGACAAATAGTGAACCTAATTCAATCACAACCAAACATCATAAATTACTTGGAATATGCTGTTTGTAATTAATTCTTATCACTAGAAATACATTGAGCTTTTTAAAAAATTACTCAAAGCCCTTTTATCCCTGTTAATGAACATAAATAAAAGTATTTTGGTCAGCTTATACCAAAAATGTTTTAAATATAGCTTTAAAGGTGAAGTAGTGCTCTAGGCCTTCTTGCTGATGAATATTTTTTAAAAATACGACTAGAGGACTTTTAAGAAAAATTGAAGAAACTCATGAGGCAATCTGAAAGACTTCTAGGTTGCTCAACTGGACAGTTTGTCAAGTTTTTAAACTATTACAACTCCATTCAGAGTAAAATAGATTGGTTTTAGTTTCTTAAACTGAAATGAGTTTTTGCACCTCATTTTAATGGTTACATAAAATGTAAATAATTTAGCAAAACAAAAAGAAAAGGCATTAACATGCTATTTTAAGGGGCACTTTTGGAAAGGTCTATAGAACCCTGTATAGAAAGCCCTCTGGGGTTTCAAATAATCTCAGTGTGTTATATTCTTTTCCCATTCACTGTAATGAGACCTCTTTAAAAATTAACTTTGGATACTTTTACACTTGGTAGACTCTACCATACATTGCATTGTTATATTACTTTTTATAACATACTAAGAATGTGATTGTTTTTGTACTGTGGAACTACAGACTAGAATGCTTTCCTTTCTCTCCAAAACTGCCTGTGCATAGAGCTTCTGTGTATTAAAAAGTACCTACTTGAAGGCTCTTCTCCTGGCTACTTGAGACACATCTGCTGTTGGAGAGAGATCACCTGATACTTTTGTCTCCTATTAAGCCCTAGGACCAGCTTCCTCATGGTTACTATCTATACTTTTCTTCCCTAGGGACCAAACAGCTAGTAGGTAAAAGGTACAGACAAGCAGAAACTTAATTTTGCTATTATAACAACTACCATTTTATTTCTTTGATTCATTTTTGAATCTCCTTGCTGGAAAGTTATTTTTGCTTAAAGTTTCCTATTAAGTAGACTAGATGCTTTCTGCTTTTTAAAATCTTTCTTAAGGGGCTTTAGCTATTTGCCCTTGCAGAATTGTATTCAGCACTATATTCTCAGGAATCTCTAGGACATATCCTCTAGGAATTGTACGGGAATCCTATAATTGTTTTTCCCAGCCACTTTCCTCATGGGAACAAGATTTTTTTTTTCAAAAATGGATTCCGGTAACTAGTTTCATATTGTCTATAATCTCATTATGTTTCTTCTTTAAAAGTTGTACAGCAGCTTAAACTTCTAAGAAATTTCTGTAATATGTATAAGGTAATTCATTGCTCACACTTTAGTAATAACAAACTAAGAAAGAAATTCAAGGTAATTAACCAACCAGCGTGTTTTGATTTTTCTCAAGTTTGTTTAATGGACTCTGCTATTTTTCTGTTGAAGATCTGAGTGGTTTTGCTATATACTAGGGAGGTTTAAAAAAAAATAACCACAGCAGTATTTATTTTCAGATCTGAGTTTTCTTTATTCATTAGTCTATACAGTTGACTTTTTCTGATTTTCAACTTGTAAACAAATACTTCAGATTCTGTATCTTTAAGATTTTTGTCATTTTGGGTATGTAAATATTTAAGGGCTGACAGTGAGTCAGGTACTTAAAAATAAGCTTTGCGTGTACCAAGTACAATATATCTATTGTACAAAATGTGATTTGTATCTAAATCAGTTTTAAGTTGCCTATTTACTTCAACGTTTAAATCAGATCTACAAAAGAAAAATACGTTCAACTCATACGGGAATACAGCTGTACATCTTCAGCATAAGTCTTCTAAATCCCTTTGTTGAATTGAAAATAAAATCTTATGGGATTGACCAATATGCAATAAACTAGGTACTTAATATTAATTAGAATTTTGGTTAGTGTGTCATTTTAAAACTAATTATGTCAATCCTATACAATTCAGACTTGAATTTTTAGTGAAGACCAAAACTATACAGAAAATACATAAGGTTAGCAATAATAATTCAAAACTTGGGTGTCAGGTTGAGGTTTTTTTTTACTCTTTTTTGGTCCCATGCAAAGTCAAAGGCTTCTAGGACCCTAAAGTAACATTAGTCCTGTCTTTAGACACTATGTTTGGAACTTGGTTTGGCTTTTTTGAGTTTGAAAAGTAATAGAGGAGGATCCACAGGTGGGACTTTTCTTTAGTAGGCTACAGTTTCCCCTCATACTAGACTGGCGACTTTCTTAATGTCATAAGGAGGCTAACAGAAAGGATACCTAAGATGAGTCACAGGGAAAAAGTGACCCCAAAGGTCATTGGAACTCTAGAGCTCATCAAGTTCAGTTCCCCTCATCTTATAGACTAAAGTGCCTTGAAAAGGTGACTTTCCCAGTATCTCATTATGACCTGTTGATAAGAGCCAGTAATAAAATCCAGATCTCCTGACCTACTCCAGTATTCTTTCTCCTATACTATTTTATCTCTATACTTAAGTAAATGGAGACAAAATGAATGCTAAATCCCTAAGAGCTTCAAATTTTATCCTCATTGTAAATATCAATAGTTAAGAGATTACCTTAAACCACATTCTGTATTTTTCTTTAATTTCAAAAAGGATATCTCATATTCTCAGAAAATAACAAGCAAATGTTCCATGAAAATCCAGCTTAGTTAGAATTTGGATTTTTAATAGAAACGTGGTAAACCTAAATAACAGATATGAAGAAACCGCACTTCTAATCAATCCCTCACTATTTTCTACGCATTTTGTAACTTTAAGAAATATACATTTCCAAAGACCAGTCTTTCTGGCAATGTAGAGAATAATTTAAATGTTGCAGGAATAATTATAGTCTTCAATTTAAGAAATCAAATTAAATTTTCATTTTTTTCTTATGCTTATGTGACATTTCCATTTGAATGCCTTTTCTTTCTAGCTCAGTCTTTAGGTCCTGAGTAATCACAGAATTTTAGGTACTGGAAGGGATCTTAGAGGTCATGTAATTCATTTTTCCACCCAATGTAGGAATAACTTACATAGTATCACTGACACATAGTAAGACATATGGCTTTTTTTTTTGGCATACTTCCAGTAGCAGGGTATTCAGTTTTGAAGGCAACTTGTTCCTCTTTTAGAGACTTCCATCAGCTATCTAAGGTCTAAATAAATGTAGGCTAGTTTTCCTTCTAGAGAAGACAAAGCCACTCCCACTACAGGGTGAAAGGTAGCATGACATTTAATTGAAAGAAATGGTAGCAGGGCTTCAATGGGGGAGGAGTGGGATAGATCAAGACTGGTGCTGGGGAAAACATTTGTTAGCCAGTTAGAGAACAGAAGAATGTCACAGAGTAAGAAAGATAATAAAAGGTCAACTATACATTTGGAATTTTTAAAAAGTAAAATTTGAGGTTTTTGAAAAAGAATGAGCTGGAAGCTCTAAGGAAGGAGCAGCTGCTTGTCCTCTGAGAAGTGACAGAGTAAAGCCACAGAGCATCATTCAGTAAGGAACAGAGGAAGAAGAGAGGAGTAGGTGCTTATTGTAGATACTCTACTCTGAGGTATGGAGGCAACTACTTGTCAGCCTGATAATAACAGGGTTTATATCAAAGACATAATAGAGAAACTTCTAAGAATTTTCAAAACAGATAACTTATTACCAACTTCAATGATTCACAAATGATACTGTTGAAAGAAAACTTTGAAGATCACCAAAGATTGTGAAGTCTTAGGCAAGAAACTGACAGGGGCCCAGGTTTTGTTTCCTGCCTGACTGACTGAGAATGTATTTGTGAAAGGAATTTGGTAAAACAGATAAACCATTGGTAATCTGATTTAGGAAAAGAAGAAAACAATTACCAGTACAAAAAATGAAAAGAGTGAATTCACCACCAATGAGGATGAAATAAAGCAATTATTAGGAGTTACCTTGCAATTATACACCAATAAATTAAACCATCTAAGTGAAATGAATATTTACAAAAATATAAGTTGCCCGGGTTAACAGAAGAGGAAGTAGAATACTTAACTCTAACTTAGAAAAATAAATTGGACAAGCCATCAATGAGCTCCCTACAAAAAATCCTCAGGACCAGAGGACCAAGTGATATTCCCAGAACCAAGTGGATTGTACCAAACATTTAAAGAACAATTCATTACAATATTAAACTATTTGGAAAAATAGGCAAAGAAGTCCTTCCAAATTCCTTTTCACAACACAAATATGGTGGTGATACCTAAACCAGGAAGAGCAAAAACAAAAAGAAAACTACACCAATTTCCCTAATGAATATCGATGCAAAAAAATTTAAATATCAAGAAGGAGATTATAGCAATAAAACAAAGAACATCATCTGCTGTGATCAGGTGGTATTTATACCAGGAATGCAGGTCTGGTTCAATATTAGGAAAACAGCATAATCGACCATATCAATGACAAAACAAAAATCATATAATTATTTCAAGAGATGCAGAAAAAGCTTTTGACAAAATACAACATCTGTTCCTATTAAAAAATACTGGAGAGAAGTCCCTCCAAAAACCTATAAAAAATGGCTCTGAACCAATTCTAGAACTGCAGAACCCACAAAATAGCAGAGGGAAGCAGGGCTCCAGCCCAGGACAGCCTGGATGGTTGCTGGGTGAGGTTTTACGTGCATGGAGCTGGGAGGGGAGGGGAGTGGAGCAGAGCCCAGTGTGGGTGGCATGGACCAACCAGACCAGGAGCCAGGCAGAGCGTGCCCTAGCGCCCTGAATCAGTGAGCTACAGCAGTTACCAGACTTCTCAACCCACAAACACCAAAGACAACAGAGTAGGTTAGTGGAAAAAGCTTCTGGGGACAGTGAAAAAAGGAGTTCTCGGTTCAGCTGCTGCCCCCAGGGCAGTGGAGGTGGGGCAGCTACAGAACTACAGCTGCAGTTGCTTCTGACCCCAGGCCCACCTGGTGGGAGGAATTAAGTGGCAGATCAGAGCAGGATTGCAGAGCCTGCTGAAGATCTAAGTCCAGGCCAGGTTGGGGGTTCTTGGGGAAGGAGGAGTGCTGGTG
>JAQQSZ010004264.1:0-14203 GCA_028646595.1 Phalanger gymnotis | reverse complement strand
ATCCACACCCACACAGGTTTCACACCTGACAGGGCCCTGGGCCTGGGGCTTAGCACTTAACAGCTGAAAGTACTTCCACTCAAAAGAAACAAAAGCCATGCTAATGAGACAATTTTGCTTAACAACACAAGATGCAATGTGAAAGTTTTCTAAATAAACAGAATAGGAAATTTTGAGAAAGCAACAGGATTAGACTGCTTTCTCTAAGAGTGATATACATAGGTGTATCATTGCCTTCCAAATTTATCTATCACAGAAATTCAGTATATTTTAATAATAAGCTTTCAATATTGGGTCAAGGGTTTTACACATAAATTGTACTGATAATGGTAAAGAAAATGAAATTAGTTTAAAAATATTTGTCTGATAATTTTAAAGGGAAAAAGAGTTCATTTTAAAATTGGGCCCTCATAAATTTTTAAAAGATTCTTATATCAGGTACAGGATTTAGGTAAGGATAGAAACAGGAAATGGCATATAAAATGAAATTCTCTAAAGTTTCAACATTTGAGAACTGAATTTAATACAATACATTAAGTCAGAATTATCTAGGGACCTAGATTTGGAATTAGAGAAGCAGAATTCCTCTTAGAGCTATCATAACAATAAAGCCTATTGTCCAAGAAAAGATATCTAGAGACCAGAGCCATCGGGGACTCAAAACATGTTGATTAAATGGATATTGTGAATATGTTAGTATGATACAAGGAGATTTGATGTTAATTAATATTGGTGATAAATATTTTATTGCTTTTATCTTTTGTTTTAAGATGTTCATGTTTAAGTTTTCTTGATTACATACATGACATGTAAATCTCCTTTCTCAAAACTAGTCTGTTGTTTGCCCTCTAAGTAGGTTGAGTGTAATGTGACTTTAATGTGACATGACTTAATGTAATTATTATTATAAATTTATGACAAACTTCATTGCGTTGTTTGAACCTAGCCCTGCATGGCTGGGAAACTGGATGTCTATATGCAGTTTAGAGATACAAAACAAGGAACTATGTTATACTTAGCAGAGAAACTGAGATTCAAATATTGATGCAAGGAGTTTTCTCTAATGATTCCTACTAGGTCTTTCTGAGTACTCCCACAGCTTCCAAATTTGTGACTGTAGACTCTTGGGTAATCCAAAGAAAGCCTCTGCACTTAAGTGGACATCAGAACATTCCAGGAATTCATACTGACCCAGAAACAGCTGACATCCAAATGAGACAGCTATCATAAGATTCAGATGAGGGAGAGTATATTGACCTATTGTTTTTTTTTCTCTTCTCCTTTGTTATGTGCCCTGATTCAAGTATGTTTTGGCATTTTTTCCCTCGACATTTTTGGCACCCCTCTCTTTTCTGCTTGGAGAAAAGCAAACAAGGCTTGCCATGATACCTGGGACACACTTCCCTATAGGTCCCTTCAAGGAACTAACCTCCTGGGATAAAGATGCATGTTCTGGCCAACTGGCCTTTTGTGGCATCTTGGCATATACCTGCCTGTCTTTTATCAGCCAGAGGGGGAGGGGATGTACTGGACAAATACCAATGTTTCAGGCTTGAAGCCCTGTTATGAATCTAACTTGCCTCATTGTTGTTGTTACCTCTCCTTGTCAGAGCTACAGCTCACCATGTAGCCATTGGCATAAATATTGAAATTTCCATACACTGCCTTGGATCCCTCCACTAGAGGTGGGGTCCTGGCATATGTGTCACTACTTAAAAGCTATTTCCCTCACTTTGAAATGAAACTGTTTGATTCCTGGCTCTCTTTTCTCTAGCATGCTCAGCTCAGCTCCAGCCACCACAGATTAGAAACCACTTTATTCTAGTTGACAATTTCTTGTTCTGTCCTGGTGTCATTGAGTCTAACTTCTTCTATTCTCCATTCTGACTTTTCTAGGAATCTGCTACTTGACAAGAGTTACTGTTTGAACTTCTTTATTTTCTTTCCTTTTTTTTTCTTCTAGACATTATTTTATTAGAATTATGATTATGATTATTATTTATTGCCTTATTTCTTCTAGATACTCTCTGGTCTTTGTGGCCAAGTCACTCTTTCCCTCTGAGGCTCTGCTTATGATTATTTCTCCTAAGTTTATGTCTTAGATATATTGCTATGTGCATGTGTTTTCTATTTACTTTTATGTCCAGCTCATTTGTTACGCATATGTTACTTTTTTGAGATGTTATATCAGGTCCTATCTGTCTGCACTCTCATACTCTCAGATGGGATGATCAACACCTATTTGGTCCTGTCCTTGATTTCCAGTGTTCCCAATGCTGGATTTCACTTCTGTTGGTATGTCTTAGCAGACAGCTAGCTATAATCCAGTGGCATAACTGGCCACTGATCAAAACACTCTGAACTTTGGGTCCCTCAATGTTTCTCTGCTAAGAACAGACTATAGGATTCTATTTACCTAAAGATAGTCAGAATATTGCAGGCTTCTGTCCCTTTACCCCTCCTTCCTTCCTCCAATTCCCACTAATAAGTGTACCTTATCAGACAACAATGCTTCCAGCTTCTAACAACATCTCTTCTTAGACAATAAAGAACATCCTTGTTCAGATTACTGGGGGATTTTTAACCCTTTTATACTTTCTCACTTCATATTACACTGAGATTATAGCCTTCCTAAAGTGTGCTTAGTCAGAGTTCTGTGAATTTTAGTTCCCTCTGGAGTTTTCCTTGGTCAGAGCACCAGGATAAGTCAGTCCTGACCTTACTCAGGTTTCCCAGGTGGAAATCCTCTCCCAGGGCCCAGAAGTTTTTGGATGTCTCTTTCGCATAGTTATGGGCGGGATGAAGGAATTTACTCTTATTTCTCTTTAAATTTCTTTATCATTATGCCATCTGTTGCAGTTTTTTAAACCTTTGAATGATCATATGTAGGGGAACTTCATTTTTCTATAACCTTTTATTCACCGTCTTAACTGAAAATCCCACTTTCTATTTAAAGCAGTTTGTTCTCCCTCCATTTTTTTTCTATTCAAAAGCTCTAATTTTGCACTGACCCTGGAGTCAGGAAAACCTGAGCTCAAATCTGGTCTCAGACACTTGACACTTACTAGCTATGTGACCTTGGGCAAGTCACCCAGTTGCCTAGCCTTCCCCCCTAAAAAAAAGCTTTAATTTAATTTTTTACCTCTTGCTTCATTTATTTCATCTTTTCTTGGAATCATTATGGCTGAGCCTTTTTTTCCCCTGAGACTCTGCTTATACTTACGTAGTGATTCACTGAGATAACTGTAACCGTTAGATTGTTGATGGTATGTTTATTGTTTTATTTCATAATTGTAATGACAGGATTCTGATATATCAGAAACTTTTGAAGACACTTAGACTAAGTGGTCCTTATGATCACAGACACATACGGACCAAACTTTTTGTACTTTTTCACTGTTAATGGTGTATCAGGAGGATAAAATTTGAGCGTTTTGATTGGGTAAAGTTTTGACATGCTTCAGAGACCTGAATCATTCTCCTTCTGTTGCCTTAGATAGTTACTGTTCAAATCTCCCCTAATTTGATTTAAAAAAAAATAAAACTTGCAGAATGTGAGATTCACTCAAGTCCAGTATCAATAAGGGACTGCAAGAACTTTTCTACCACATCTGGGTGTGATTCGAATGCCCTCACCTATATCTGGCACCGAGTACCTATGATCAACCAAACCTTTTCTTAGAGTCTATAATATTTCCATCTGAATCCAAACTTTGTGTGTATTCCTTCCTCAACATATCTCCCTCATGCTCAGGCTGTAATGAATCTCCTACATGTAAGGACACATCTTTGTTTATGTTGCCATATAGTAATGTGTGTGCATGTGTGTGTTCGTATACTTTTGTTTTACCTGCTTACTGCATCACATAACAAAAAAAATCTCATAACGTGTCATTTTCCTCACTGCCAATTTTCTAGAAATTCCTGAACACAAGCATTTTGCTATAAATTGAGGTATGAGGGCAAATAAAGATGAGTCTTCTGTTTATATCTTAGGATTTTCTTAACTCATAGTATTTCTTCAATTAATAAGGAATTTTCTTTAATTTATTTATGTGTCCAAACTCAATTCCTGGATTCAATTGCATGAGGGAAAGATTCTGTCCTCTCTTGCACTATTAGATTTATGGGATGTAACCATGTTTCTTGCAGCTGCTGTGGAGGGCCAATAACACCAGCACACAGGAGGGCTGCTAGTACAGGTTCTTTGATCTCCTTTTCTATGGAAAGCAAATTTAAGGGGTTGACAGTCTAATTTTAATTAAAGGGACATATATCATTCACTTAGTTCAGGGGACAAAAGTCAGCACTCTGAACTTCAGAAAAAAATACAAACAGAAATCACAAGCAAAAATTATATAAACAGAGCAAATAACACACATCACCAGACAGGGATTCTAACTTTCTATGCATAGCAATGCATACATAGTTTACCAGAGAGAAAAGCACCAACATCTGGGTGTTCAAAGCCAGGAGGCTCCTTAATGGATACCTAGAACATCATCATGAACACTCTTCCAATGAGTGAGCCCCAAAGCAAAATGCTAACCTGTGAGTGTGTTCTCTGAGTATGTGTGTGTATGTATATGTATACACATGCATATACATACATATACATATACATATATACATACATACACACATATATGCTTCTTCAGGGTCAATGGGCATGACAACCATGTGACTCATATTCATGTGACTTAGGCTTTCTTGTGATTTAAGCAGATCATTAAAGACTTGATTTAATCAAAGACTCTTGATTGAAACAAAAGCAAGACTCAAACGCACTTGATTGCCTTAGTAGTGAAAAACACTCCAAAAAGACAAAAAAACATGCAAAAGTGCCACCCTGCTTGCCATTACACTTGATAGGCCCTTTAGGTTGCTTATCCCCTCTGCGCTATTGCTATCACTATGTTTTCACTCTTATAACTCTGCAGGGGATGACTGGTTCCTCTTTGCAGCTAGGGACTAAAACAATGAGCTAAGAATAGAGTTGTGACCAGACCCATCTTCAACCTCAATCTTTAGCTTCTTTCTCTGTTTCCTGGTGGCCTATCACATGTGCTAACCTTGGTATATTTTATTTCTTTCTTATCCCAAACCCTAGTGGTAGTTGACTTTGTCCCCTGTTTCATTCCTGAAAGTCTTCATCTAATATTGATGATACTCCTGGCTTCAGGTCTCCTAGAGGGTTCTGGGATTTCTCTGCCTTATCTTTTAGTCTTGATTTCCTAGTGTGGATATTGAGTAGCGGCAATCAATTTTTTGTCAGGCTTCTTGGAGAGCCTTTTATCTGGGGTTCTTGAGCATCCCTGGTAAGTATATATTTCCTTGAAAAGGCAGGAGCTGACATCATATGTCAGAGATTTCATTAGGTTGAGGCTTCTTGGAGGGCCTAAGATACATGAGCTGAGAACATTAGACTATATCCTCTTTGCAGAGTGACCCCATGGTAGTTGGCTATGCCATCACTGTGTGTCTGACAGGCTGAGACCAATAATCTGCTGGCTTCAGATCTTTTTCCTGAAATTGTGTTGCCTTGAGAAATCCCTAGAATGCTCCCAATCAGCACACCCAAAGGTTTCTAGCCACTTATTTGTTTGGTCATACATTATGTGGAGTAAATAATTGGATTTTACTTCTAGTTTTCCTGATTATTGTTTCATCTTGCACCCTTAAAAAGTGTCTGTTGTGAAATTTCATAGGGGAAGATGAATCAGGTGTAATATTTCATGCCATTATATTTAGTAAAATTCTGTTTATTGTTGACAGTTACTGAGAGCATAATAATTGTGTCAAATTGATCCCTGATTTAATTAATGAAAAATCTGAGTTTGGAAATGTTTTAATAAAACATTGTTACTTATAGATTCATACTATACTAACTGAAATTGATAATGGCATTTTTAATGAAGGCACTTACTGCCATCTCATTTAATGAATATAGTGCCATTTGTAATCAGCGACATCTCTTTACATGCAAAATACTAAAGAAATTTGTTCTACTTAGCAGGGTAAGCATGTCCCCTGTATTTTAAACACTATGGATTTACTTAGGGAAACCTTTCTTCATAAGTATTGCAAAAGTGAAATTTAGCCTACATCTAATCAAATCACCAATTTTGAATTCATGATATGAATGTGCTCCCTAGATGGCTATGAACAAGGAATTTGACCTCTACCTTTCTCAATGATCACTTTTAGGAAAAACTGAAGACTTTCCCCAGGCCATGCACACTTTAAAAACTACTTAGAATACAATTTCATCTTGAATGGGATTTTGTAAGATTTACTTCTTACTGAGTCCCAAGTAACTTGACCCTTTTCACTAAGTACTTAAAGTAAATAAAATGGGGATTTATTGAGGAGCCTTGACAATTTCTGGATATGAGAAGATTAACTTAAGGGGAGGAATAATCAACCCCACTGTAGACACAGGGTCACAGAAATCAAAGTGTCTTCATTTTCTATTATATCCAGAGGACAGAAATTAGAACACTGAAAATCTAGAAACTTTTGTAAGAGAATGGTTAAATGAACTAGAGTAATTTAGCTTAAGGGAAAAAAAAATAGGGATTATACAATTTCTGCTTTCAAATATGGAAAAGTTATCTTAGAGAAAAGGAAGTTCGAGTGTGAAAAAGCAGATTTGTTCTCTATTGACTTAAGAGGAAAGAATTCAAACCAATGGATATATTTATACGTAGGAAAATTTAATTAAATTGAACAAAGCATAGTTAGCAACTAAACGTATCCAATACTTGAATTGACCTTATTGTGAAGTTATGAAACCCTTGTCATTAGAAGTGTTTAAAAACGGACTGGACAACCACATAACAAAACTATTATAGAAGAGTATTCGGCAATGGATGGGAGATTGGAATAGATTACCCTAATTTTCCTTTCTACTCTAAGATCCTGTTGTTGTATTCAGCAGATCATAGTTTTAGGATTTCTGTTTATGTTCAGTAAACATATTGATTAAAGAAATAATCACAGATATATTGAAGAAAAGTCATACATATTACTAACACTTTCACTAATCACTCCAGAAATTACTTAAAATTTGAAAAAGAAACAACAAAATAACCATATATGTTATAGATTTTTTTTTTAATTTGCTGCTTAAAAGGGGAATATATTAATGGAATTGGAAGAACTAAATGAGAAACATCTATCACCCAAGGAGATAACAAAGGTTTCAAACTTTAAGAATTATATGTAGATATTTAATAACTAACTCTATGCATATACATAGAATAATGTGTTAATATTTTTGTTTTGTATATGTATACACACATATATTTTCAAATCTTATCTGCCAAGAAATCTTACATGTCTGAAACAAAGAAATATTAAAAAAAACAACTTGGCAGCCACTAATCATCCAAAAATTGTGAAAAAAAAGGCTGTAGAAAGAACACTGTATATGGAGTCAGGACATAGAGGTTCTTGTCATGGCTCTGTTACTACTTATGTAACTTTGGGTAGGTAATGTAAAATCCAGTATTTTCTAGAGACTCTGTTCCTCTATAAGATGAGAGAAATGGATTAGATGAACTTTTTTTTCCTTCAAGTTATAAAGTGAATGATAATATTAGGAGATCTGTATATCTATATCTTTATTTTAATATATAATTTGGTCAACACTATCTTTTTCTTTTAAGAAGCGGTGGTTTTGTTTTTGTTTTTTTTTTTTCAAAAGAAAGCCGAAAAGTCCATGAAAATTTCAAGAGAAAATAGGATTGTAAAAAAAGAAAAGTAAAGAAAAGTGGAGGATAGAAAGTAGTGAACATATTGAGTACAGAATGTAAAAGTGGATGCAGAGGACATGGCAGGGTGTAGAGATGAGATATGTTGAACTAATAAACAAAGGGAGTAGACAATCTACTAGTAAGAGAATAATAATAATTATGGAAAAGAATATTTAACTCTGCGGAGAGTTAAGGAGGAAGTTTTCTTGTATGTTGGAAGATATATACCCTTATTTTTTTTCTTCTCCAAGCTAAACATCTCTAGTTCATTTTCCCCTTTCTCCTATGAGGGCTGCACAGGAGAGTGTTGTGGGCTACATACTCCTACTGTGTGTTTGACATCTCTGCTATACATCATTTCCAGAATCTTTTGCATTCCAACTTTCACTTTCTGCAATCCTTAGTTCCCTTTAAGACTTAGTTCAAATGTCACTTCCTACAAAATATTTTTTAATGATTTATCCTATTGTTTGTGCTCTTTAACCTGCTGTACAGTTACTTTGTATTTGTTATGTATAGGTAGTCCTGGTACCAAGCAGACCCACCAAATGAAGGCAGTGTAGAGGAAGAAGTGGATTCCAATATGACATCAGCACCTTCTTTCTCTCTAAACATCCCTTAAATTATCCCCTAAATGCCCTCATACCTATTGGTCTCTTCTATTTGTTTCTCTTCTGTTTTCCCCAGAGCCAAAGAGAGACAAAGACGGACAACCATAGGCACTACTACACAGCTGCAGTTCAAAACTCTATCTAAAGTTTCAAATGGTAACCAGATGCATGGTGTGTGTGTGTGTGTGTGTGTGTGTGTGCGCATGTTGGTTTGGGGGGAGGAAGAGGGAAGAGGCATACTTAGCACATAGACAGTAGTTGATAAAAGCTTATGAATTGAACTGAATATGGAACTTTCCAAGTTACGTATGCATGGTGGGGTGACACTGGTCATAGTGGAAATATCACCAAAATTACAATTAAAAGTATTAGAATAACACCCAAATTAGAGGAGGGAAGAACATAGATCTTTCAGGGTGAGCATAGGTTAAATAATAAAAGATTAATGAGAAAGAAATGTGAAAAGTGGTCACTCCATCTTAGTTCCTACATCATCTGTATTTTCATCAATAGCTGTATATGAAACAGAGTATGAAAACTTAAGTAGCAAAGAAAATGCATAAAACTATTTCATATATTTTTCATTAAAAAGTTAAAAAATAATAAAAATCAGGTCTCACGGTTAAAAGCGTTATGCTTCTAATGATGAGCAGTAAAGTTTTGCAGTGGACTCTATATCAGGAAGGCTTAGGTTCCCAAGTTCAAATCTGATCTCAGACACTTACTAGCTATGTAACCCCAAACAAGTCACTTAACTGTATTTGAACAGTTCTTCCTTTGTAAAATGAGCTAGAGAAAAAAATGGCAAACCATTCCAGAATCTTTGCCAAGAAAACTCCAAATGAGGGAAGGAAGAATGAGAAACTGTATAAACTCCTAATTATCCTAAACATTTAACCTCCTTGGAAATAATGAAGCAGAAGCAGAGTGACCATTGATCCAAGTATGTCATGATGATTTATTTCATGCATGACTTGAACTAAATTGTTGTCAAAATCCCCTCCGAATCTCAAATTTCAAGACTCCATGATTATCCCAAATAATTCATTCGCTAATGGTTCTGAAGTTTTCTGCATGTGTATATTACATATACACAAACATATACACGTATACATATATTTGCAGTTGCTGTTGTTTCAATGGTGTCTGGCTCTTCAAGACTCCATTTGAGGTTTTCTTGGCAAGTATACTGGAATGGTTTGCCATTCCCATGAGGAGACTGAGGTAAATAGGATAATGCTAGCTTTTCCAGCTGCAGCAATGGTTTTAGGCTTATATGTGTACATTGCATGTGCTTGAGGGTTCCGTGTATTACTAATAGCACATATTTTAACAAAATGAAGTACTATGGATATAAAATGATACCATAAAAACAGAACTTAACTTTGGAATCCTTAGCAGTAGCGTAGGGCTCTAATGCCATGAGCCAATGACTGATACATATGAAAGAAATTACACGGAGCTTGACAAGTACATAAGATACTTAGCTCAACAACACAGCTAACCACTCATTGAGACAAATTCTTAGAAGCCATACAACAATAGCAATCAAGAACTTATCATTCTATTGCTCCATAAGTAAAAACAAATTTGAAATATACTGTTAACAAACTAATAAATATGTAATTGATTCTCAGTTGTATGTGAAAAAAATTTCAATGCATGCACATGCTGCCTGCTTTCAAGCAGCTTAAAAAGAAATTAATAGGTATAAGAAAAATAAATTATGGCTTCTCTATCTATATAAGCAATCTTAAAGTATTCTTATTTCTCTTCCTTATATGATTTTTATTTTCCAATTATATTTCATAAAATACAACACAAAGTGAATACTCGATAATTAAACACTATTTTGTTCTTTTCAGTACAGAACCCATTTTTAATACAAGTTTTTTAGTAATTGTATTTATAAATTTCCTAATAAAATATAGCATAAAACTCCTTAAAAACTCCATTAATGTGACAGGCTCGTTAGTGGCAAAGCTAACCATATTGATGAGTATACCTCCCCAAAAAAATACAAACACCACTTTACCAGTCCTCTGCATTTTGTTTGGATAACATCAGGCTATCACGTGATCTGCCTATATTTAACGCCTTATGAGGGGTATAATATATTGTTCAGCTACCAAATTGTACTCCATTTACTTATGAGTAGCCTTATACTCCTACTCCTTAATGCTCATACTCTATAGGTTAATCAATGACTGAGGTGGAACCATATTCATAGGAAATGTAGCAGTGAGATTATAATATTCCCACAACAACCGAAAATACAGAATCTCTCAACTCATTATCGCCCCCATCCATGGGTTACCTTCCCCTAAATTACAGTACCCCAAACACATAGGATGTGATGACAAACTCTTTTAAAAAAGTTGTATTTTATTTTCCCCAAGTATATGTTAAAAGAATTTTTAACATACTTTTTTTTTAAGTTCTGAGTTCCGGTTTCTATCCCTCCTTGCTGCCCTCTGTGAGGTGGTAACCAATCTGATGCATATTATAGATGTGCAATCGTGTAAAACATTTCTATATTAGTCATTTTGAACAGGAAGGCTTGAACAACAACTACAGCAGCTAAGATGTCCAGAATTCTTCAATCATAAAATATTGCTGATACTGTGCACAATGTTCTTCTATTTCTGCTCACTTCACTTTGCACCAGTTCCTGTAAGTCTTTCCAGGCATTTCTGATATATGATATCTCAGTCTTTTTTTCTAATTGAGATTTTTCATTTTTAGTTTATAACACTCATATAGACATAATTTTGAATTCCAGATTTTCTTCCCCCCTCACTTCCCCCTTCCCCAAGACGGCATGGAATCCAACATATCTTCTACATATAACTTCGCATTCAACTTATTTACACAATAGTCATTTTGTAAAGAAGAATTATGACCAGTGGAATGAATCATGAGAAAGAAGAAACAAAACCAAAAAAATGAAAATAAAAAAGGGGAAAAATGAAGAGAATACAGTGTGCCTCAATCTGCATGCAGACTTTGGATGTAGATAGCTCTCTCCATCATGAGTCCTTTGGAGTTGTCTTTGAACCTTGTACTTCTAGGAAGAGTAAAGTCTATCAGGATTAGTCATCACAGAATCCATACATCTGTGGTTGTGTATAATGTTCTCCTGGTTCATCTCCGCTCACTCAGGATATATCCTGTAGGTTTTTCCAGGTTATTATGTAGTCTGTATCTTCTCCATTTCGTATAACACAATAGTATTCCATTACTTTCAAATACCACAACTTACTCAGCCATGCCCCAAATGATGGGCATCCCCTTTATTTCCAATTCTTTGCTACTACAAAAAGAGCCACTATAAATATTTTTGTACATATGGATCCTTTCCCCACTTGTGTGATCTCTTTAGATTACAACCCTAGAAGTAGTATTGCTGGGTGAAAGGGTATGAACATTTTATAGCCCTTTGGCCATAGTTTGAATTGCTCTCCAGAATGATGGGATCAGTTCACAACTCCATCAGCAATATACTAGTGTTCCCATTTTCCCTCATCCTCTCCAGCATTTCTCATTTTCCTGCTTTGTCATTTTAGCCAATCTGACAGAAGAGATGTGATACCTAGGAGTTGTTTTGATTTGCATTTCTCTAATCAGTAGTGATTTAGAGCACTTTTTCATATGCCTATAGATATCTTTAATTTCTTTCTCTGAAAACTGCCTGTTCATACCTTTTGACCATTTCTCAATTGGGGAATGACTTGTATTCCTATACATTTGGCTCAGTTCCCTGTATATTTTATAGATATGGCATTTATTAAAGACACTGGTTGTAAAGATTTTCTCCCAATTTTCTGCTTCCCTCCTAATGTTTGTTGCATTGGCTTTTTTATACAGAAACATTTCAATTTAACATAATCAAAAGTATCTATTTTGAATTTTGTAATGTTCTCTATCCCTTGTTGTGTCATGAATTCTTTGCTTTCCCATAAATCTAATAAGCAAACTATTCCTTGCTCTCCCAAATTACTTATAGTAGCAGCCTTTATTCCTAAATCTTGAAGCCATTTTGACTTTATTTTGGTATACAGTGTAAGCTATTGGTCTATGCCCAGTGTCTGCCCTTCCATTTTCCAATTTTCCCAGCAGTTTTTGTGAAATAGTGAATTCTTAGGCCAGAAGCTGGCCTCTTTGAGTTTACCAAAGTGCAGATTGCTCTAGTGGTTGACTACTGCATCTTGTGTACCAATCCTATTCCACTGAAACACCACCCTGTTTCTTAGCTAGTACCAGGTAGTTTTGATGACTGCTGCTTTGTCGTACAGTTTAATATCTAGTATATCTGGCCACCTTCTCTAGCATTTCTTTTCATTAATTCCCTAGATACTCTAGATTTATTGTTCTTCCAGATGAATTTTGTTATCATTTTATCCAGCTCTGTAAAATAATTTTTTGGTAGTTTGAACGGTATGGCACTGAATAAATACATTAATTAGATAAAATTATCATTTTTATTTTATTAGCTGGGCCTAATGATGAGCAACCAATATTTTTTTTTCCATTTATTTATATCTGACTTCATTCACGGGAAAAGTGTCTGATACTTATGTTCATATAGGGCCTGGGTTTCTTTCGGCCGATAGACTCCTAAATATTTTATAATGTCTAAAGTAACTTTGAATGGAATTTCTCTTTCAATCTTTTGCTGTTGGGCTTTGTTAGTAATGTACAGGAATGCCGAGGATTTTTATGGGTTTATTTTATATCCTGCAAATTTGTGAATGTTGTTTATTATTTCAAGTAGTTTTCCACTTGATTCTCTAGGATTTTCTGAGTAAATCATCATATTTTCTGCAAAAGGTGATAATTTAGTTTCTTCATTGGGTATTCTAATTCTTTCATTTTATTTTTCTTCTCTTATTGCTACAGCTAACATTTCTAGTACCAGATTGAATAGTAAGAGTGATATTGGACATCCTTGTTTCACCCCTGATCTTATTGGGAATGCATCTAGCTTACCCTCATTACAAATAATTCTTGTTGATGGGTTTAGGTAGATGATATTTATAATTTCAAGAAAGGCACCATTTATCCCTATGCTTTCTAGTGTTTTAACAGGAATGGATGTTGTATTTCTCAAAGGTTTTTTCTGCATCTATTGAGATGATCATATATTTTCTGCTGATTTTGTTGTTGATATGTTCAATTATGCTGATAGTTTTCCTAATATTGAAACAGCCCTGCATTCCTGGAATAAATCGTACCTGGTCGTAGTATATTATTCTCACGATAAGTTCCTGCAATCTATTTGATAATATTTTATTTAAAATTTTTGCATCAATATTCAATACGGAAGTTGGTCTATAATTTTCTTTCACTGTTTTGACTCTTCCTGGTTTGGGTATTAGTGCCATATTTGTGTCATAAAAAGTGTTTGGTAAGACTCTTCTTCATGTATTTTCACAAATATTATATAAAGTATATGAATCAATTGTTTTTTATTTTTATTTTATTTTTTTCTTTTTTTATTAATTTTTTTCATTTTTACTTTGCAACAAACAGTTCTACATAATTTTGAGTTCCATATTTTCTTCCCTCCCTCCCCCCTCCTTTTCCAAGAAGGTATGGAATCCCATATAACTTCCATGTATAACTTGGCATTGAATTAATTTACACACTAGTCAAATTGTGGAGAAGAACCATGACCAATGGAATGACTCATGAGAAAGAAGAAACAGAACCAAAAACAACAACAACAACAACAACAACAACAACAACCCAACAACAAATACAAAAGAGAGAAAAAAAAAGTGGGGGGGGAGGCGAGGATGAAGTGTGCCTTGATTTGCATTCATACTTCATAGT
>JAQQSZ010004263.1:0-14204 GCA_028646595.1 Phalanger gymnotis | reverse complement strand
CCCCACCCTCTCTCTCTCTCTCTCCCTCTCTCTTCAGTATTTACAATAGGGGAAAAACATTGGTTCTACAGTAGCCTCTTTTCCAGAAACATTGTCATGGAGATTCAATACAGTTGGGAGGTATAAGATGTGCAAACATTTTACCCAGAGTACCCTCAACTTTCCTTTTTCTCTTGTAAGGAGCTTTCTTCCTTTAATAAGTTACATAACTAAGATATATAGAAGCTATACGAGGATGTTTAGTATGCATGAATGAGGGTAGAGAAGCACTTGGGGGGCCAAAAGAGGCTGGAGCAGAAAGTTGATTGGTAAGTAGCTGCTGTGATTGTTGGGGATCTACTTGAATCTAATCCACAGCACCTTTCTGCCTCCTATTTCTATAGAACACAACCTGGGAAAGCTGGCTTCCCTTTTTCTGCCCAGTCACCATTGGGAAGGAATGGGAGTCAGTGAAAGTGCTTTAGCAACTTATCTGCAGCCATCACAGTGAGAAAGTAGAAGCCTTTCCTCTAGATGCTTATGTCTCTTCCTTACTAATTTGAAGCAGTTATTAAAGTATACAGCTATTCCAACAATTTGTGCCCAAGTCAATAAGTGCATGCTTCAGGATTGAGAAGAAGTTAGCCCAAAAGTGAGAGGAGATTTTCTTTAGCTCAGAATAAGGTATATTTGTGTTGGTGGTGGTGAGATGTGGAGATGGGGAGAAGGAGAGCAGCAACCTTATTAGAGAATTTCTGCAATGTTAATAACCTCTAGGACAATGATACCCACTAGACCGCCTATGAACCTAGAGATATTTAATAAGGAAATGAATCAGTAGCCAATGCTGGCTAGAGATGAAGGTTGGCATGTCTATTCAGGTAAACAAATCCTGCATGGAATCTTCTACTAAGGCCTCACCTGGCAAAACTACTTACCTCACCAAGATGTTTTCAGGAAAGTGCTTCTTAAAACTTGAGATCTGAGTAATAGTGATTGTGATGATGATGATGGTGGTGGTGGTGGCGATAAATACTTTACTCACAACAACCCTTTGAGGGGGGGGGTATGGGAAAACTATTACAGATTTAACATTTGGCTCAAAGGACCAGTTGCATCAAACTCTCTCCTCATTGGTGGAGATCGATGAAATGGTAAATCTCCACCAATGAGGAGAGAGTCCCATGAAGTTGGCCCATTGTGTCAAGGGTTTACATCTATAATATTCTGATAGATCTGTGATCCTATGGAGGAAGATATGTATCCTCCATGGAAATAGAATATATACCAGTCATGACTTCTTATCCTGAGCAATTCTTACCCACACCTTCCCATAAATCTTTCATGAAGGAGTTACCCATCATGTTAGGGCTTTAACTTTATGTCTTATTTATATTTTGTAGGTACCAGAGCTACATTCAAGAAGACCATTCGTTATGCCTCAAATTCACTTTTCATGGATGAAATTTTCTGATAATTATTGCGTACAAGTTATCATAGGTGATTTGCAATAGTGTACATATACTATGCTTCACTATATTGCCTTTTGGTTCACTTGAACTAATAGGTCCTAATGTAAGCCATTAATAATGATAAATATTAATTATAATAATTGCTTTGATTCATAGGATAATTTTGGGGAATACGCTTTATAAACTTTAAGGTGCTATGTGTATACAACATTACAGCATTATTATTAAATTAACCACAATTTCTGCTGTCATGGAAACCAAGTTTTGAAGGAGAAATGGACATATACACAAATAATCATAGGATAAAGCAGAGAGTGATAGCTGTTACAGGAAAGCAAGTAAAATTGTTTGAAAATTCTGAGAAGTAAAATAGCAGTTTAAGTTTGGAAGGGGAAGAAAAATCAAGGAATATTTCATGGAGCAGGCAGCATTTGAGTGGGGCTTGAAATATGGGTAACAACCCAACAGGTGGAAATAAAGATGTGATGGAGAGGCATCTGCTTGAGTCAGAATGATGACTGGTCCTTAACTAAGAGGATCTGTGTTTGAGTCCTGGCTGTAAGGTAGGGGTGTTGGACCTTAGACCCCCTTTAAACTCTATTAAGTTATGGACACTTTCAATGATGGAGAGCTCATTATTTCACAAGATAGCCCATTCGATTATTGATGGCTTTGTTTGTTTTCAACGTCTTCCATGTATGAAATCTTCCATGCAGAAATACTTTCCCAATCTTGTCCTTGCAGATTACATAGAACAAATTTGCTCCCTTTTTTTCTAGAATGAGTTCACCTGTATTGTGTTTAAGAGAAAACACAGCTGAAAAATGCGCTGGTTGAGACCAACTGTGGGCAGATGTTCCTGGCACAGTTCCCCATGCACGGTGTATTATTACAGCTCACATGGAAATACCTCAGGCTCACGGTTTCCATGCACCCTTCAGCATGTGGTATGAGAATGCCAATTAGCCGTCTGCATGAGGTCACAGGCATCCTGGGCTTGGCTACACTGAATTATTTTAATGTTAACTTTCGGGCAGGTTGTGGGTTCTGTTGTTTGATTTACCGGTCAGCTCACATGATGATGAAACTACTTTTGGAGATTCTGCCCTGCTGAAATATTGAGCCTTCCCTGTGGCTAACCTTAATGTGAATGGCTGAGACAGACTGAATAACCTTCAAGGAAGCTCTGGTCTCTGTTCGGGGACCACTTGGGATTTTTATGGCTCTCAAGCTTCTGTAGAGCTTGTTTGTGAGAGGTAATCCGGTGCAGTGGAGAGAGGGCTGGATTCGATGTTAGGAGGGCTAGCTTTGAACCATTGTTCTGTCATTAATTCACTGTGTAATGTTGGATAAGTCATTTACCTTTTTTGGGCTCTTATTTCCTTAGCTAATAATCCATGGCACCAAGGGCTTATTAAGTGACAACTATAATGGAAAATGCTGGGGATACAAAGACAAAATGACAGTCCCCGTCCTTGTGGAACTTACATACTACTGGATCTGTTAAGATGAGAGGATTGGAAGTTATGGCATATGATAATCATGGAATATTATCGTCCTGTAAGAAATGAGTGACTGGCTGATTTTAGAAAAAACCTGGAAAGACTTACACAAACTGATGCAAAGTGAAGTGAGCAGAACCAGGAAAACATTGTACATAGTAACAGCAGTATTGTATGATGATCAACTGTAAATGATTTAGCTATCCTCACTATACAGTGATCCAAGACAATCCCAAAGAAGTTATGGGGGAAAACATTATCGCATCCAGAGGAGGAACTGATGGAATCTGAATGCAGATTGCAGCATACTATTTTTCACTTTCTCTTTTCTTTCCTTTTTTCCTTTTGGTTTGTTTCTTCTTTTACAACATAACTAATATGGAAATATGTTTTGCATGATTGCACATTTGTAACCTATATCAAATTGATTACTATCTTAGGGAGGAGAGAGATGAGAGAGGGAAGGACAAAACTTGGAACAAAATGTTTTAAGAAACTGAATGTTAACAATTATCTTTCCATGTAATTGGGAAAAATAAAATATTATTTAATAAATATGAGAGGCTTGGACAAGATGGTCTCTATGTTCCCTTCCAGCTTAAGGTCCTATGAAGATTTATGGAGCTATGAATAGCTAGCACAACCTATGATCCTGATCTCATCCATTCTGCTCTCAACATTCCCATCCATTCGCTGGGTTGGCTCCAACCATTTTTTTTTCCTTTCTTGACCTCATATAGTACCTTGTACCTTCTTTGTAACTTTATAACTCTTTCCTAAAGGTTTTTTTGTCTAGAACCCTATAAAAGTGACATTCTTCTTACAAAACGAGATTTATGCTCTGCCGTAGACAGAATGCTCATTCCCACTGATGTGGCCAATAAACAAACAAAAACAATTCTTTCACCCATGAAAGAACATGGCATATTCTCCTGAGAGAATCTAAAGAGAATGTTGAACCCTTGGAGTTTATTAACAATCACCCTATGCTCAGAGAATCCCCACAAAAGTGATCACTATCAGAGGCAAGACACTTCTTGAAGAACAGAACCAGGAACCATGCACGCAAGTTAGAGGTGGGTAAATAACAGCTCAATAGAAGGAAGATCTTCCAAACTTTGAAAACTGACAGATGAGCTGGCTACCTGGCAATAAAGTGACATCCCCATTGCTAGTATACTCAAGCACAGTCTGCGTCTTAGAATCATGGGATTTAGAGTTTAAGGGGAATTTAGAAAGTAGCTACTTTAAACCTCATTTTACTGACGAGGAAACTAAGACTCAGAGAGCGGAGTGATTTGCCCAAGATCACAAAAATTCAAGAGCTGAGGTTCAAACACAATTCCTCACTCCAAATCCGGGTCTGTTGTCATTCTACCATTCATCACTACTGCTGCAAAAGAGATTCTTGTTCGTGTGTTAAGCAGCTGGGTGGTACAGCAATAGACTGCTGGACCTGGAATCAGGATGACCTGAGTCCAAATTCAGCCTCGGACATTTACTAGCAATAGGACCTTGGGCAAGTCAAATAACCTCTGGTTACCTCAGTTTCCTCAACTGTAAAATAGGAAAAAAAAATAATAGCCCCGACCTCCTGGGATTGTTGTGATGATCAAATAAGATAGTATGTGTTAAATGCTTAGCACACTGCCCGTCACATAATTGGTGCTATGTAAGTGCTATTAGTGGTAGGTGTGGGTTAAATTAGCTTCTCTCTCTCTCTCTCTCTCTCTCTCTCTCTCTCTCTCTCTCTCTCTCTCTCTCCCTCTCTCTCTCTCTCCCTGTCTGTCTCTTCACTGACAGACAAACAGACACACACACACACACACACACACACACACAAAACATGAACTCTTTCAATCCGGAGACTGAGATTAGAATCCTCCGAGTATTTTCAAAAAGACTTCCATGGCTCCTAAGAAAGAGAACAATGAAAAAAAAAAGACAACAATGGATGAAAATGACAAGAAGGTAAATTTTTAAGCTAAATATGGGGATGGTCTTAACTGCTTCAGCTATCTGACAGCAGCATGGGCTGCCCTAGAATGCTGTGAATTCTTGGGTACATCTTAAAGTAGCCACAGCCTGGGCCCTTGTCAAAGAGGTTATTGAGAGAAGCCCTGGTCAGATTCAAGCTGGGGCTATATGTTATCTAAGGTCTCTTGCAGCTTGCAGTGTCTGTCACTCTTATAGCACCTCCTATAAAGCCAAATAGGATCCTCTTCTCCACTGTCACTAGTCAAAGAACACACATCTATCCTGATTTAGATCATGGACTGATTGTGACTTTGGCAGGGGGGTAGATGGCCGGAAAGGCCGAGACAAATTACGGCAGTGTCTTTGCCAGAAGTAATGTAATGTAAGACAGAGAGACCTAAGGAGCAAGACTGGCTCTTCAGTAGGAAGAAACAAAAGATGACCCAAGTTCCAGAAGATGACCTGGGCTCTAGTCTTATATTTTATACTAAGTGTGTGCCCTTGGCAAAGGCCTTTTCCCTTCCTGACTAACAGTTTCTTCATTTACAAAGTAAGGTGATCAGACTTGAGCAGGGGTTCTTAATCTCTCTCTCTCTCTCTCTCTCTCTCTCTCTCTCTCTCTCTCTCTCTCTCTCTCTCTGTGTGTCTGTGTGTGTGTGTGTGTGTGATCGATCCCTTTGGAAATCAGGTAAAGCCTATGGATGCTTTCTCAGAATAACATTTTTAAATGTATGAAATAAAAGACATAGGATCATAATTTGTTGTTGTCCAGTCATTTTCAGTTTGTGTCTGACTCTTTCTGACCCCATTGAGGTTTTAATTTTTTTTTAATCTTGAAAGCAGAAGGAACATTGGCTCTAGAGTTGTAAAACCTGGGTTCAAATCCCACACAAAATCCCACTCTACTGCTTACTACCTGTGTGAATTCAGAAAAGTCCTCCTGAGCCTCAGTTTCCCCATCTGAAAAATGAAGATGTTGGATGAGATGGCTTCTGGGTTCAAATTCCAATGCTCCTGCTCACCCTCTTCAGAGGACCTGGGTTTGAATCCTAACTCTGTGCCTACTCCCTGTGTTACCTCCCCAGGTTTTACCTCTCAAATAAGGGAGATTGAACTCGATGACCTCAAAGTTCCTTCTGGTTCTATTTCTAGGATATGCTCCTATGATTTATTAAGCACCTCCTATGAGCAAAGCACAGTGCTAGGCACTAGACATCCAAATAAAATACATCAGTCCCTGCCAGGAGAGGGTCACAGTATAAATGTAAGATAGGTATAATACCAAGTAATTTGAGGGAGAAGAGAACGTTGACTCTAGGACCACTAGAACATTCTAGGGGAGGAGGTAAAGTGGAGGTAGGGGCCAGGCAAAAGTCAGTTCGGAGATACTTTCCAGGTGATATTCTATTTTCTATGTTCTAAGGCTCTGTTCAGCTCCAGTATTCTGTGTACTATGTTGTAAGGTCCCTCCTGCTCTGATGTTCTATGTTCCATAGTTTTCCCCTTTCTACAGGGTGTCCCTAAAGTCTGAATACATAGGAAAATTGACGGCAATGTGGAGTTATTGCAACGAGTTCACGTGAATCTTGCAAAGCGCATCAACCTTTGCATCACAAATGACGGAAATCGTATTGGAGATGTTATATGTTAATATTCCAATTAAATAAAATGCAGTTGAAAATTTCATTTCATTTCTTGGAAATGTGCCTTTTTGCCGACTTGTCTAGATTTTAGGAACACGCTGTACTTTAACGTCCTATGATTATAAGGATGATTGTTACAGACACTTGAGACACATTCACAATTAAATATTATGTATACTGTTTCATATCTAGAAAATCTTGAAATCGCCTAGGGCTTTTGGAGAAAGATTATTGATCAGGGGCTTGGGGAGAAGAAGAATGGCAGGAGGTTGAGGGAGAAATAAAGATAAGGAATTGCAATAATCCTCTTACATTTTGTTTTGCATTTTTCCATTTCTAGCCTTGGTGCTTGCATACAGTACAGGCGCCGAAATCCCACACGAAAGGCAACCTTGACCCAAGGCTAAACAAAGCCACGTGTCTCTTTGGTTATTACTTACATGCATTGAAATAATTTTCAAATGGTTGTCCCTTCCCTCGAAAAACTCCTAAATGTTTTCTTCCGAACCACCTTTCTATTCCTCTTTATTTCAGGAGTCAACATTACCACAACGAGGGAGTTAGGGAAGCTCATTTGTGTGAGCATGAGGTCAGCAGATGCTGCTAATAGCCTTAATTAGGGCATCAATCTCTTTCCTGTTAGAAGCAGCAGATGAAAGTAGAAGGAGCCAAGTGCTCTAGGCTGGTGTTCTCTAAGCTGGCCCTTACATTACGGCTGTAGAACTGAGAGAATTTAGTGGGGAGAAAGACAGACAGAGACAGAGAGAGATAGAGAGAGAGTGAGAGAGACAAACTGAGACAGACATAGACTGAGAGAGAGTAGACAGAGAGACAAAAAGACATAGAGGCAGAGAAAGAGAGAGAGAGAGAGAGAGAGAGAGAGAGAGAGAGAGAGAGAGAGAGAGAGAGAGTCAGAGAAACAAACTGAGACAGAGACACAGACTGAGAGATAGATAGACAGAGAGACAAACAGAGATAGAGAGGCAGACAGACAGAGAGATCCAGACAGACAGATAGACAGACAGAGACAGACAGAGATAGGAAGACAGACAGAGATAGACAGAAACATAAAGACAGACAGAGAGACAGGGAAATACAGAGACAAAGACAGAGAGATAGAGACAGAGAGATAGAGAGACAGAGATAGACAGAGACAGAGAAACAGGGAGATAGACAGACAGAGACAGAAAGGCAAAGACAAAAAGAGAGACGGAGACAAAGTGAGATAGAGACAGAGAGACAGAAATAGACAAAAAAGAGAGACAGAGAGAGACAGAGACAGTGAAAGATAGAGACAAACAGAGACACAGAGAGAAACAGAAAGAGAAAGAGGAGCCACTTCATTTGAAAGAAGTGTGTAGGGTCCAGATTCCCAGTTGCCTTTCCCAGACTATCTCTATCTATGCCCCTCTGGGTTGCCATGTATGTCCCCCTCATTTTATACATGACCCAAAGGGGAGAAGGCACTCATCCAAGGTCAGACAACTAGCCAATGCCTAGGGACTTGCTCCCAACGTTCTTCCTATGACGCCACATGCTCTCTCTGCAGTGCATCAACTTCAAGCCAACCGCTGACTTTGTCAAGGACATTTCCAAGCATGTAGAAACAAGCTAACAGATATTAAGGAAACTTTGAAAAGTGTTAACATGCGGTTCTAATATAACAAATAAGCATCCTAATCAGCTGGATAAGTACAGTATTTGTACAATGTCTTTAAATATTAGACCCCTTTGCTGCTCCCTGGGGTGTATAACTTACTCAGAATCTGAAGAAAAGAGAAAAAGCAGCAACAATGTAATAGAAAACTCTACTTGTCAGGGAGTCAGCAGACCCACATTCTAGTTTGCACTCTCCCGCTAACCAGCTGTGCAACCTCTGGTAAGTGATTTCTCCTCTCTGAGGTGAAATCACTTTCTTCCTCTAAAAGGATATTTTCTAAAGGTACCTCCAGCAAAAACAACCGATTTTGGAAGAGTCCTTTCCAGTGCTAACGTTGTATGCTCTATATACTAGAGGAAGTTAGGTGGGTAGAGCTCTTGCCAATTTTAGAAAAACCTGATTCTAATCCAGCCTTGGATATTTACTAGTTGTGTGGCCCTGGGTAAGTCACTTTAACCTCTTTCACCTCATCTGTAAAATGGGGATAATGATAGCTCCTACCTCTCAGAGTTGTTGTGAGGATGAAATGACATTATTGACAAGGCAGCTTACAAACCTTGAGCTACCAAAATGTTAGCTATTACTATTTCCTAAGCTCTTCCAGCTCTGCCACTCTGTGTTCCATTGTCATAGATTGTCACATGTGTCCATCTTCTTGGTTTCCTCCTGTCTTCCAAACACTGTTTTCCTATGCTGAGACTACCTGAGAACTTGCCATAGGATCATAGATATAGAGTACTAAAGGACCTTAGAGATATTCTAGTCCAAGTCCTTCATTTTACACACGAGGAAACTGGCATTGAAGAGGTTACTTGATTTGCCCAAGGTCTCAAAGGCAGTAAGTGGCAAAGGCGTGACCTGAACCAGCATCCTCCAAACCCAGAATTCTTTCTACTATAACCACTGCATCTCATCCAGATATTCTATTCAGCACAGAATTTGACTGGATCTGGGTAACATGTTTCCCTATGTTGATTTCATACATTGGAGTGTGGAAAGGACCTGGAGTTGGAGTGAGGAAGTTTTCAGTTCATCTCCTGCCTCAGATGCCAGCTGGTGTGACACTGGACAAGTCACTTAACTTCTCCGTTCCTCAGTTTCCTCATCTGTAAAATGGGCATAATAACAGCACCTACCTCCGAGGGATGTTGTGAGGACCAAATGAGATAATATTTGTAGAGCTCTTTGCACACCTTAAAGTGGTATATAAGTGTCAGCTATTATTATTATTTATTTTATTCTTATTTCCCTATCCTCTTTTCTTTCTCCCTTTAACATATACTCACACTCACGTAGATCCCATTTGGGCTTCAGTCCTCCCTCTCTCTCACACACACACAATGATTCCATTTTACTGGTGCCCCAAACTCACCCTCTCCCCCATAAAAATCCTCATTGCTCCAATTCCACCCACCCAGGCTCTGTAGACTGATAGAGGAAGGGGGCTGGGCAGTGGGGAGGAGTGTTAGGAGCATGGGTAAAAACAGATGTAGTCATACATCAAACTTAATGACAAAATGACTAATAGCCTTAAATATGTCCACTCCCTAATGGAGTTTTGAAGAAGAGTTTTGAACCAGGAGTTACAAAGGTTTTCACGTACAAAGGTGAAGTTTTTGCTCTCTGCTGCCCTCTAGTGGCTTCTTGACAAATCACTTCGTGTGTACAACAGGTTAACCTCCTCCGTTCTAGACTCAGAGATACACAGATACCCTCCGCACACAGTAGCCTCCATAAGTGTGTATGATCAATGGCTGAGCTCTCCTAAATAGAGGAGAAGATATGGTTTTCCTTGGCTTGCCATATCTTCTTCAAGGTGTGTATCTCCAGTACCATTAATGGGATTAACATTGATTCTGATTATCTGTGTTCAATCTTCGAATCAATATTAAAATCTTAAAAACAATTTCTGCTTTCTGGGGGCATGAAGCCTATTGGGAGAGAGTATCTCTCATGCAATGCACAGCCTGGATAAGGACTCTTTAAAGAGAAGGAATGGGGCAGTTGTGAACACCCCAAGACCTTTAAATCACATCTATGGTGAGGCTCAATGAAGCGGCAGCTTCTCAGGCTGTTCTCAGGCCCCTGATCCCCAGCTCCTGCCATCGGCTGCCTCCTCCACTTTCGATCTTGTTTCCTTCTTTTTCATTGTCCAATCTCTTAGCATAACCTAAAGAGGAAGCCAGTCCCAAGCAATATAGATGCCAACCTAGGTCAGTTTCCAGTAGATATCAAGAGATTCTTTGCTTGCCTTCCAGCTAGAGGGGGGTAGTCTTTTCTCTGCTTTCCCAATTTACCCTTAGGATTTGTCTCCTTCTCTTCCCTCATGAAGAAACCCACACCCATTTCAGTTTGTAAGAGTCCTCTCTATCCTTCAAAGTCCAGCTCAAAAACCCTTCTCCATGAGACTTTTTCTGATCCCTTGCCATACAGCCTCCCCCAATGTCCCCAGAAATCTCTCCCTGCCTCTTCTCCTACAATCTTCATTGTCAATGCCCCCTCATTGGGCCCAAAGTAATAATCATGGCATACAGCTGGAAGGGACATTAGAAACCATCTAATCCAATCTCTGCATTTGTTGTATTTTTTCTATTTAATGTCTTATTAAAACTTAACAGTGAACATAAGTACTACTAAGCCTGATTGATGACCATTCACATTTAAATTAACTCATTTCAACACACAGTATGGTAATAGTTTTTCAGTCACCCCCTTCCAATTTCCATCAGGATTTCTATCCATTCATTCTCATTTTGCTTTTTTCTCTTTTATGGTCGTAGTCATTGTTTATTTCATTCTTCTGCCACATTTTTTCTTTTTAAAAACATTTTAATAAGTTTTTTCCTTGTTTTTATATAATCTGACTTTCCCCTTTCATCCACCCAGAGAACCATCCCTTATACTAAAGAACAAAAAGTACAGGGGAAAAAAGTTCCCTCAAACTAACCTAACCAATGACCAAGTCCAATATTGAATGAAGTTTTGTCAATCAATAGTTCACTTCCTCTGCAAAGAAGGAAGGGAGGTACATCTTTCTCTCTCTTCTTTGTGGGCATTAACTTCATATCCTTCTGTTCCAACTTTGATAGCTGAGCATTTACTTTTTCCCCATTTTTTTCTACTACAAAAAAGTTGTTGTGAACGTAGTAGTAAAATTGGGTACCTTCCTTTCTGTCCTTGACCTCCTTGGAGTATATGCCCAGCTGCGGAGTATGTGGGTCAAAGGGTATGGACGTGTTAGGGACTCAGAACTTTCTAACACAGAATACCAAGTGTGGGAAAGAATCTAGAATATAGAACATTAAAACACCAGAATAAGAAGGATCCTTAAAATACAGAGCACAGAATGCCAGAGCTGGAAGGAATCTAAACAATAACTGGTATTTACAGAACACGTTAAAGTTTGCCAGGAGCTTTCCCTGTTTCATCTCATTTGAGTTTCACAACAAGCTCATGAAGCACATGCCGCAGATAGAAGGCCATCTAGTTTCCAAGTAAGGAAATAAAAACTTGAAAAAAAAATTAAGTCTCATTTGTATTTGCATAGCTTTTACATGTCAGAGGAAGGATTGAAATCAAGATCTTTCTGACTCCAGGTCCAACACAATCAACTGTTATCATACCAGCTGTCAACAAAGAATAAAATATCAGTTCTATAGAATATCTTTTTCTCTGATGAGGAAACTGAGGACCAGAGGGATTAAGCCCTAAGGTCCTCTCAATTTTCTAAGAAAGCTGACTTTCAGACCTGCATCATCCTGAGGAGACAGAAATGTTTGCTCTATTGTATGTGGCAAAGTGGAAATGCCTTCTCTATTTGTTCCTGAAAATGGAAAGAAAAATGCTTTACAGTAGTTGGGTGTTTGGGGGGGAGTGTAATTGGAAGAGTAAGTTTGCCTGTCCATTCTCCTTTTCACTGCCTCAAACTCTCCCATACACGTACATCTACAAACTCATACGCACATGCCTGTGCGTGCGCGTGCACGCACACACACACACACATTCCATTGCAACATCGCCCAGAATTATTCTTTATTTAATAATAAAATTTAAATTATCTAATAATAAAATTTATTTAACTATCTGACCAAAGACCAGCTAAGAAAATGATGTTTTTTAAAATTTAGAACATTTTCTGGGAAGAAACTCTGGAACAGGAGTTCTTAAACTTTTTGTACCATTGACTCCCTTGGCAGTCAGGTGAAGTCCGTTGACCCATTCTTAGAATGTTTGTAAATACCAAAATTATATACACAGAATTACAAAGGAAATCAATTCTATTTAAATAGAATTCAATGCCTGTTGTCTCAATGAAAGTCACACTAAAGGCACTCAGTAAACCCTGGGTCAATGATGAAAGCCCTCCCTGGCCTCTACAATTCAAAGGGCTGCACTAATGGATCCATAAAGTACCATTTCAGGTTTAACATCCCATATTTTAAAGTCTCTCCTAAATTGGATGCATTAAATCCTACATATGAAGATAACTTCCAAGTCTTCCTGACAGGAAGTGTCAGGAAGATTTCTTGACTTGATTTCTTGACTTCCAGAAATCTTCCATCTGTGTTCTTTGTTTTGAGCAGTCAGAACACACATAACACACATTATGTGTGTTCTGACTGTTTTGAACCATCTGTGTTCTTTGTTTTGAGTTCTCTTTCAGTCCCAAAGTTCTGAGGTCGAGGGCAGCTAGGTGGTGCAGTGGATAAAGTGCTGGACCTGAATTCAAATCAGGCCTCAGACACAACAACGACTAGCCGCGGGATCCTAGCTGGGTAAGTTACTTAACTCTGATTCCCTCACCTTCCCCCCAAAAAAGTTCTAAGGTCAATGTAATTAGGTCTCTGGCAGTTGATGGTCTATGTTCTACACAGCCTTTCAATTCTCTTTTTGGTGTTCCAAGGTCACTGCCAGCTCTGAAATTCTGTTGTTTTCCCTAAGGTCCTTTTTAATTCTAATATTTTATTCAATGTTCTAAGTTTCTTTTCAGTTCTAAATCTATAATTCAAATTCTTGGCTTTGCCTATTTTTCTGTAATCTAAACAATCATAAATCCTTTGTTTTAAGAAACTGTTTTCCACACTTCTTAGTGTTCCACCAAAAATTCAATTCAGTCAGAGGAAATAAGTCAAGGCAATCATTCGGTGGTGTATTAAAGTTGTTAGCACGGTAGTCACATGGAGATTATGTTAAAGATGAAAAGTGTCTGTTGAAAGTAGAGACAAAGTTGATCGACAAAGTCAATTCTTTAATCCCTAATTTCTGCAATTTCTTCTGCGAAACCACAAGATGCACAAGATGAGTCTAAGAAGCAGACACATTGTTCACACAATTGACACCACTCACACTTTGGATTGTGTGTGAATCAGCTGAAATGTCGAAGTTTATAAGTCTGATGCTGGTAGAAAACTGAAAAGTAAATTCAAAGGAAAATCTCACTAAATGCAAAGTAGCCAATTTCCTATTTGGACAGCTCCAACTGAACTTTCTAACTCTGTTGTAGACAGAGAATGCCCTGCATAGCTGCAAAGCATTGAACAGAATTACTCACACAATTCTTGTAGGCAAAAGGAGGATTGTGTGCCTAAGTGATAGCATAATCAAATGGCCTCTGAACTAGTTTCAACCTCTGATTAATAGTTCTGATTGGCCCAGGAGGGAAGAACTAAGAACTAAGAACAAAGGGTGGCAGTCTCAGAGAGGGAAATTTCAGGTTAGCACAAGAAAATCTTCCTAAACCATTAGAGCTGTCACAAATTGGAGTGGACTACTTTGGTAGGTACTGAGTTCCCCATCACAGAAAACCTTCAAGTAGAGACCGAATAGCCATTTTTAATGATTGCTGTAGGAAAGAGTCCTACTGAGGAAGGGTTGAGCTAGACATACTAAGCCTGGACCCAAACCCAGATCTTCTAATTCCCAATTCTCTACTGCTCCAACATTCCAAGAATCCACTCTCAGATCAATGTAA
>JAQQSZ010004262.1:0-14204 GCA_028646595.1 Phalanger gymnotis | reverse complement strand
AGCTCAGTAATTCAGCATGCTAGGGCACTCTCCGCTCCACTCCTGGTCTCGTAGGTCCGCGGTCTGTGCTGGGCTCTGCTTGGCTCAGCTCCACTCCCCTCAGCTGGGGGCTGGGAGTTCCATTCGGGACAGACCTTACCCCGAGACCCTCCAGGCTGTCCTGGGCTGGAGCCCTGCTTCCCTCTGCCACTTTTTGTGTTCTGCAGTTCTAGAATTGGTTCAGAGCCATTTTTTATAGGTTTTTGGAGGGACTTGGTGGGGAGCTCACGCCAGTTACTGCTTTCCAGTTGCCATCTTGGCTCCGCCCCCCAGGTCAGTTTGTTTTTAAGGCGTTTTTCAAAGTTATATTGAGGACTTGGAGCATAATGAAATAATTGAGAATGATGATTCTGAGGTCCCTCTGACTCAATGACTGTATGATTCCCCGGCCTTCTGTAACACTATTCTTGCTGCTGGCATACCTTCTCTTCCCCATACTACTTTGGATTTTACAGTGGGATAGGAGAAGCCCACCACTACAGTCCTTGTCTCAATGGCCTTTCTTAGACTTTTGCAGGATTTTTACCATTGTTCAGGGCGTTGTCCAGGCTTGTTCTCCTTAAAAACCCAATTCACACTCAAGCTTATGGCTTATTGTCTTAGCTCTGCTCATCATTCATTCACAATCAACCTAGCATTTGCCCTTCAAGTCCCAACCCTGCCGAGGGCCTAATGCTCTCTAGTGACTGAGGCTCCATCTTGTCACATGGCCTTCTCCTGCATTTGGCTTCCTGGCTTCCACCTTTCCTCTCTCCCCTTCAGATCTCATTCTAGCAGCTGAGAAGCTCTTTTCCTCCATTGGTGAACCTCGTTGTCAGATGAAATAGGATAATGATGAGGATGGGAGAGCAGCAGGTAAAGGGAAAGGTTGAGTGATGCTGATGGGTGCATCAGAGTATTCGCCCATGAATCATAGAATTATGCACCTGGAGAGGCGCTGGACCAAAATGGAAGAAATCTCCCAAATCTGACCAGTCAGTGCTCTCCCTTGTCCCCCACTAAACAGCCGAGTTCTAGTGCAATGAACTTGCCATTCTGTCCTATGGGAAAAGGCACACACCAAATCGTGCCAAATGTGCTGTTTGCTCTGTGCTTGCTGAGTTCACTCGGAAGAAGCCTATTGCTATTTGTAAGGATTTTGGAGTTGTGTGCAAAAGCTCTTACCCAAGAACTACTTATTGAGACAATGAATATTCATGGAAAACCAGGCACATTGTTTATCACGTGCCATATGATACTCAGGGAGGGCATTTTGTTACTGAAAGGAGTCCAGGGCTTTTTGGCCCGGTGTCGATCTCTTGGATGGGCTGCATCTACATTGGGCTGCAGGTGACTGCACACCTATGTCCAAATGATTGGTCAGTTCTTGCTCTTTGATGGGATAGAATGCCTAAAAACCTACACCAAGCATCCTGACTACTTTGTCATGATTCTTAAGCACTCTGTCCTTAGTGATATCCAAGGCAAGAAAAGAAAACTGGATTGTAAGGACCTTTGAGTTCCAGCCCCAGTCCTCCTATTAATTAGGGTTTATCTCAATCTCTCATTACCTCATTTTCAATGTCTGTGGAATGAGAAGATTGGAAGCTTGGATTGAGACGGATTCTGTGGATTGGACTCCAAGCCTGTGAAGTGCTATGATTCCAAACCCTGTTAGGCATAAATAATTTCAGCTAACTTGTTGTCTATTAGTCCCTGGCCCTTGCGTTTCCCTACTATCCTGTTCTAGAGTGGAAGGGGAAGCACAATAAAGGAAATATAACAAGCCTAAAACCCCAAAAGGCAAAAGGCAAGTAGCGTGCAACCTTGTTTTCCCAAGATTTCTACTGTTCCATAATTCTTATGAACTCTATTGAAGTCACAGCTAGTTATAGCATTTTAGAACTGTACTGAGCCTTTAGTTCAATCTCGTTTAATAGATTAATAAGTGGAAGCCTAGGGATATTATGTGACTAACAGTAGAATAGAAGCTCTTTGAAGGCAAGGACTGTTTTCATCTTCATCTTTGTGTCCCCAGCCCCTGGAACTATGTTAAGTATAAAGTAGGCATTCCATAAGTTCATGTTACATTCTAGAGAATGTAATCTCTTTGCATTCAGGGACTGTTTCATTAATGTTTTTTATATTCCAGCAGTGCCTGGCTCATAGTAGCACTTACCTATTTGGAGGGCAGGGGTATGTGTTGTTTGATCATTTGTTGAATTTAGTTGAATGAAATTTGTCAGCAGAATTGAAACCGGAATTCAGTTCTTTTGCCCCCCAGTCTGATAACCTTTCCATTATACTGTGTTGTTGCCATTACTCTGATAATTTTAAAATTATAATGAGAAAAAAGGTCATCTATTTATTTATTGGTGTAAAAAAAAGAAAATTCAAAGTCACAGAGTTAATGCCTCACTGTTGGATGGTTAAATGAGGGGATGGATTGGTAACCCATTAAAGTTTCAGATATCTGATTTCTGTCATTGAAATTCAAAATGCTATTTTTATCAGAGCTGTACAGGGCAGAAATAAAAAAACTCATAAGCTGTATGGATCTCATCAAAAGAAGAACAAGCCGAGGCCCAAGAGCACCACAGGGAATCGTGACGTATCTGATGAAGAAGGTACTAAGTTATTGTGCATAGAAATCAGAGAGTTCTAGAATCTGTTCTGAGGGATCCTTATAGGTCATCTGGCTTAAGGGCCTTCCCAAAGCATGAATCTCCACCACAAAACTGCCTAAGAGTGGTTCTGATAAGAAATGAAATAGATGAGAGAACAGTCCAATAGATACACTGGTTTTTAAACAAACATGACGATCCTCTTTGTTAATTTGGCCGATGTAATTGGTCCCTCTCTCTCCTGAAATGCATAGTCTATGATTTTAAAAGGTAACTGCTGCTCTCAACTTTTATTTCCTTCTATTCTATTTCCTTGCTGTAAAAACCTTTTTGGTGATAACTTATGAACATGACTCACTGAACCAAGAGAAGAAAAAACTGACGGCTGGCAGTGAGAAACCGAATCAAGAGATGTCTGACAATGAAGGTACTAAATCCAACTGTATATAAATTATAGAAGCCTAGAGTTTCAGTGTTTAAAGGGAGTTGATTGGCCATAGAGCTTGAGTCCCTCCCCAATGCACTAATCCCCTTTGCAATATTCCTTGTGAGTTATAGACATCATGGCTTTGATCAGGAATGAAACAGTAGGTAGAAAAGTAAACCAAAAGACAACACTAGTTTTTAGACATATACAATGATTCTGTTTACAAATTTGGACAATAGTCTATTTGTTCTCTTTCTCTGTCTTTGTCTCGTTCTCTCTCTCTATTTTTGTCTCTCTCTCTATCTCTGTCTCTGTCATTCTCCCCTAAAGTGGAAGGTCTAGTACTATAGTGTGCCAGTAAGGCAAAATGGGCTTAGTTTAATGGGTGCCCTTGAGGAGTTTGGCTTTTGTTTACGGTGAAAGTACTTTCACCTGTTAAATGCTAAGCCCCAGGCCCAAAGCCCTATCGGGTGTGAAACCTGTGTGGGTGTAGATTAAAGACTTAAGAGGGGCCAATTCGGGAACCAATGGTCTCTGGACTCTGGTCTCTGGTTGTTGAGGCGGGACTTGAGAACGCCAGAGGCTTGGCTTCGAGGCGAGAAACTACAGCTGAAAAAAGCTGAAGCAGAGCCAACCTGTGTGGACTAAGGAGTTCGAGAAGGACTTGAGGCCAGTGAATATTATTTATGCCATCTTATTTTTCTGTGGCCTCCTGGCTACTCTTGTGAGGCAGGCCTACTGGGCCTGGAGGCTTGTGTTCACAGTACTGGAATGGGGAGGTTGTTCCGCTAATTTGTTGCTCTGGGCCCTGAATAAATTTTTTGATGCCTTCTACTTGGAGAATTCTGTATACCCAACGATATCGAACCATTCAGATATATATATGATCCTTTTTGAGATCATAAATTCGGCCTTCCTACTACATATAGAACGGTAAATTTCATTCTCAACTTCTATAAAACCCACTGTGGATGGGATGGAGCTTCTTAGGACTTAGTATTTATATGCATAATTTCTGCCACCCCCACCTTTCCCTTTTAACAGAAATTGACTCTTTTCTTCCAATGTTGCTGCCTCTTACTACAAAACTCTCCTTGGTTTTAAGGAAATCTTAAAGAGGAATTAAGATAACTGTCATTGAATTTATTACAGTGGTCGAAGGGTACAGTGAATGGTGTGGAGGGATTAAGTACTCTTTCTTTGACTTTGAGTCAATGGAGTTTCAACACCTTTGAAGGCCTTGAAAGGACCCTTTGTTTTGCCTAAACTTTGACTCCAGTGACCTGTCAAGGGGCCAAAAACATGAGGAGAACAAACCCTGTATTTTCCCTCTTTGACATTTTTTAAAAACGAGGATGAAAATACACAAATGACATATTATTTGTGGCTTAAATTCAAACGAAAGCTTCATTGACAAGACCTGAACTCTTCAGTAAAACCATTCTTCTATTAGCAAAATATTGAATTATACTTTTGAGGGACACTGAGTTTAACTGGAATTCTGGGTTGTCTGTGATTGGTGCACATACAATACTTTCAAGAAACGAATTTTGACAACTTTCACTAACTAAATGATGTCTTTGTAGGAGAGTGTATTTCCTTATGAGTATATTACATTTGTATATTTCATCTGAGTTACTCTTCTTTGCTATTCGTGTATCTTAGGAATAACAATAATGGCTGACACTTATTTAAAACTTTAAGGTTTGCAAATCTCTTTACTTATGTTTATTATCTCATTCGAGTCTATGATTTTGTCGTCATCAAACAAGCTGGCTGAACATGTGGGGAACAGTTTCTTGTGGTGATTGGGAAATCTCACCTTAACTATTACTTCTGGATTCAAAATCCTCTCATTATCTCTGCCCCCACCTACCAGAAATACTTTCCTTCCTGTAGCTGTTATTCTTTTATTTTAATTATTAATTAATCAATTAATTAATTATTAATTTAGTGTTATAATTAAATAAAATAATTAATTAATGATTGTTTTAATTAATAGCAAAAGGGGATAATGGCAACAGTATCAGACATTGAATGGTAGCAGAAGATTTCTCTACTATTCTCTTTTTGGAGAGAAAATCAGGTAGTTCTGTGGCTTAGCATAACCCTCTCTTAGGGAGTTATTCATGGCATTTTCTAGGGAAGCTGCTGACCACACCCCACAGTCACCCTTTGTGCTGGTTTTGACTCTGGGCCCTGAGTAAACTATTATCAATGAATCAGCAGGATATGACTTCTGAAATCAACTTATTTTGAACTGGTCTTATGGACCTGCCAATATGCAGGAGAGGGAGGAGGGAATTCTTTATGATTACAAGCTAAGGTTGGAGAAGGCATAGTGATCTCTGCATTCTGTGGATGTTCGTTACCTTTCATTTTACTTCCTCTCTCTCTCTCTCTCTCTCTCTCTCTCTCTCTCTCTCTCTCTCTCTCTTTCTCCCCCTCTCTCCATCTCTCTTTCCTAATTTGCTCTTGCCTCTGGGATTTCCAATGTCCTTAACCACTGGTGCCCCACTTCTTATAACTAGCACCCTGTAGACTTTGTCCTGGCATCTTCACCTCCATCCCCTTATTTCATCTCCATTTCACCTCCATCCCCTTATTCCATCTCCATTTCACTTATAGCTGTGAAACAAAACAGCTTAGTTGTCCGAGCATGCATCAAATAAAACAAATAGTATAACTCTGCACCCACTGAAAGCATTTTGTCTAGTCTTCACTGGAGAGATCCTATTCAGAAACTAGTAGAAGGATTTGGAAATGGTAAGCACTCTGCCTTTCTTTGAATACAGACGGATGCACACATAGCTGGATTCCTTAATGATGTACCTTTTTTCCTAGAACAGTTTGCTCTGCCTGTCTCTCAGAAGAGGTCCTCATCTTTCCCGATAGTGAAATATTCTGGTTATACTAGACCATAATCAAGTGAGGCTTTCACTGGGGTGCCCAGATGGGTTGATGTCCTCCCTTTTTTCTTCATGTTTGGGGATGAGGGAAAACCTGCTGCTTTAGTGTTTATTTGTGCCTGAGGTGACATCCTTCTCTCCCCTTACCCCTGCTCCCAAACCCTTAACCCTTATAATCTTTAGGATGTTATTTCACAGCTGAAAGGGACTCCAGGAATTCATTTTTTTTGGATGTTCTGCTTTTCTGGTAGGATTGGTTTGATTTTCCATGTAGCTGCACACCTTAGAATTCTTCTTGCAGCCCTCCTAAAACAGTCCTTCAGTTGCTTTTCACCATAGCTGCTACTCCAAAGCTCAGGATTCTTCAGGAACCTTAGAGTCTGAGGAACCACAGGTTTGGTCTGTTCCTGAATTACCAGCCTCTAGCTTATTGAAACCAGTGGGGCTGCGTCCACAGCCAAGCCCTCTGCCAGCCAGCTTCCATCCTCAGGATAGCCTTGACTGGCTCCCTGGGTGGGTTCTGCAGCTTCTCTAGTCTGTCCCTTCTGATGAAGTCCCCCCCTTTAAAATACCTCTCTTTTTTCATCCCCAGTCAATTGTGAAATGCCATGTCCTTCACTTGCAGATCATGATTCCAATCAAATAGTTCTGTCCCAACCAAGTTAATGTGACCCTCTAAGGATGCAAAGAGTCAGAAGCATTCCCATTGTAATCATGGTGTCTTAACCAAAGGCATTGTCATTGACTAGTAGATACAGTACTAGACCTGGATCCAAGAAAGCCTAGGTTCACATCCTCCTGTTGATACTAAATAATCCTGGGCAAGATGGTTAAACTCTCCAAATATAATTTCCTCCTTTATAAAAAGGGAATAATATTTATAGGATCCACTTGTAGAGCAGCTAGGTTGCTGAGTGGGTGGACAGCTGTCTGGAGTGAAGAAGACCTGATTTCAAATCTAGCTGAAGACATTTACCAGCTGTATCCCCAGACAAAGCGCTTAAACTCGATTTGCCTCAGTTTCCTCAACTGTGAAGTGAGGATAACGACAGCATCCACCTCACAAGGTGGTTGTGCGGATCAGATGAGGTAATATTTGTAAAATGCTTAGGACAGTTCCTAGTCCATCGTAGGCTCTGGTTTTTCCCTTCTCCCCTTCTCCCCAAGGACTGTTGTGGGAATCAAATGAGAGATCATGGAAAGTACCTTGAATAATTTAAAGTTCTTTATTATTATTATTCTATAACCTTGATATTTCACTGTGCCAACCTGGGGCAGCAAGAGCAGCTGAGTGGCACCCTAGACCTGTGCCACTTCCCCAGTATCAGCCATGCCTGTGAAGGTGACAATATATTTCTTAAGGGGATGACAGATATTTTGAATCTATGATGCTCTTTGTATAGCAGATAATTTCTTTCTCCAAGTTAATTTACAGTAGATAGAGTGCTGGATTTGGAGTCAGGAAGACTCTTATTAGCTGTGAGACCTTGGGCAAGTCATTTAATCCCTGTCTGCCTCGGCTTCCTCATCTCACAACTACCTCACAGGGTAGTTGTGAGGACCAAATGAGTTGATATCTGTAAGGCACTTTGCAAACCTTAAATTACTAAATAAAAGTGAGCTACTATTATAGCTATTTTCATATCTGCTCTACAGCTTAGTGGATCAAGGTCTTTGTTAATACAGGGATGATCAATGTGTTCTGATATTTCTCCTGTACCCCTAAGGACCTGAGCCCATCTCACACTCATGGGGAACATTTTACAAAACTTTTATAGGTAGCAGTGATTGAAAGAAATGAGTTTCCTTTCTTAGGTGGCTTAATGATGCCAACTGAAAAGCAGTCACCACCTAAACCTTTTGTCTCCATTCCACTGGCACAGATACAGTTGTGTCTCAATGGGGGAGAAGGGTGGATAGTGCAAAAGGAACCTAATCAGAGTTGACAAAGAAGCTGGCAATGCCCCAGGTTTGTTCTGAGATCCATCAGGTTCCTTAGTAGCGCTGATCATATCATTTCTTGGTTAATGAAATATTTGCCCATCTTGTGGCACATAGAGATGTTCCTAAGACTTCATGAAATCTGGGTCTGCTGATTATTGTGACTGAAAATTGCTTTTGCCTCTTTTTGTTGTCATCTAGTTATATTGACAGTGCCAGTTCAGGAAGAAGAGTTGGAATAAAGGGACACGATAAAACCGAGGAGGAAATAGCCAGTAGTGATGATTAAGGGACAATTTCTTTGGCAGGTCAGGTTCCGTTATTTGATATGATGGAGCTGTTGTTTCATCTGGAAAAAGAATATAAATGTTATTTTTCAAAGCGTTATTTGTGATGCATTTTCTTATTTGATTCTATCTATATTTTTTTGTGGAGGGAGGAATAGAGAGAGGGAGGGAAGGAAGGGGGAGAAGTCTGAGAGACATAATTTCTGAGTAATTAATAATTTATTATGGCTAGAAAATAATTAATAGATTGAGGTCAGTGGTTTTCTCTCATAAACCAAAGACCACCGCCACTCCCCCCCAACACTGAATGCTTTAAAAGCTTTTGGAAAAGGGAGTGTACCTGAGAGTGGAAATCAACTCTGACTGGTTAATAATCACTGAGGGGGTGGACATATTAATGAGATGGTGGGCAAAAAGTCTTCACCTCCTCCTTCTGAGGACATGATCCAATCATGAAACTTCTCCACCTTCAGCAATCTGGAAAAAAGAATCCGTCTCTATCCAGACTACTCTGGGTGGTTTTCTTCTTCATAAACTGGGTCACCCTAAATTCTAATAGAAGATTCCAAGGACAGGGGCTTATTTCCTAAGTGCGAGATCTCACCTAGACTGGATTCTGTTTGTAAGGTCTTCCAGTTGGGGGGAGGGGTCCCACCCGAGATTGAGAAACATGTACCCAGATGATTTAGGCAACATCCTCTATCAGCAACGTCCTTCAGAGACTGATGAATAACCTACAGGAGCTGGTTTATGAATGAGGAAACAGGAAGGTAAAACCTTAATCCTAATGTAATAATTGCTTATTACTATAAAAGAGAAATAACCATTTCTGTCCTACACCAGGAATACAAATACAAAAGCAAAAACAGTCTTTGATCTTAAAAACCCTACATTTTTAACAGGAGGCAACACATATTGGAGAATGATAGCCAGGGAAGGTACTATGTTTTGGAAAGTTACAGGGATGGTGAGTGGAGCCATCATTTCCAGGAACCGTGAAGGAGTTGACTGACTGATGATTCCAGGAAGAGAAAGAGGGAGTGTGGGGATGGGGGAAGGGAGAGATGTTAGAGAGAACACATACACATTATCAAAGTAGATGGTGAGATAGCCCTGGTGTGAAGTGGCTAGAAGTGGGCCTAGATGTAATGAGCAAGGAAGACAATCACTATTTATAACAGCAGGGTCCCAGATTGGGAAGTTGGAGGGAAAAGAGGTTAAGTGATTCAGGGAATGGTTCCTGGTAGGTGGTAGGTCTGGTGAGAAGGTAGCCAAAAGAAGCAGAGCTGGAGCTGAAGAGAGAAGAGAAAGGGAGGAGAGGAAGAGAAACATTGGAAATAATTAACTGGAAATACTTGGTGGTTTTTTAAACATTTTTAACATTTTTTAAATAAAAAAGTTTTGAGTTCCCGAATTCTGTCTTTTCCTTTTTTTCCCTTACCCTCTCCCTGAGTTGGAAAGTAATTAGATATAGGTTATACATGTGCAGTTATGTAAAACATTTCCATATTACTCATTTTGTACAAGATTTGAATAAAAGAAAAAAAAAGGAAAGTGAAAAATAGCATGCTTCAGTCTGTATTCAACCAATATCAGTTCTTTCTCTGGAGGTGGATAGTAGGCTTCATCATTAGTCCTTTGCGGTTGTCTGGGATTATTGTATTGGTGAGAATAGCTAAGTCATTCATAGTTCTTCAGCAAACAATATTGCTGTCACTGTGTACCACACGCTCCTGGTTCTGTTCACTTCACTATGCATCAGTTCATATAAGTCTTTCCAGGTTTTTCTGAAATCATCCTGCTTGTCATTCCTTATGGCACCATAACATTCCATTACAATCATATACCACAGCTTGTTTAGCCATTCCCCAATTGATGGGCATCCCTTTGATTTCCAATTCTTAGGCACCACAAAAAAGAGCTGCCATAAATATTTTTGTACAAATAAGTCCCTTTCCCTTCTTTTGGTTGTCTATGGGATATAGTCCTGGCAGTGGCATTGTTGGGTCAAATATAGCCCTTTGGGCATAAGTACTTGGTTTTTTTTAAAAGATGATATGTATAGCATACATCTTAGTGACATAGCTAATGTCTTCAATTTTAGGGACAGTTCCTCAATACAAAAGTATTTATTGTCTATCGTGTGCTAGGTATTGAGACTACAAAGAAAAAACCAACAAAAAAGCCCTTTCTAGTTCTTGTCCTCGAGGATTTACATTCTCTTGAGGTATACACTTACATGACAGCTAGGTGGTATGGTGGATAGAGCAACTGGCCCAGAGTCCGGAAGACCGGAAGTCAAATCTGGCCTCAGAAACTTATTAGCTGTGTGACCCTGGGCAAATCACTTAACCCTGTTTGCTGCAGTTTTCACATCTGTTCAAAGAATTGGAGAAGGAAATGACAAATCACTCTAGTATCTCTGCCAAGAAAATCCCGAATGGGGTTGCGATGAGTTGGACGTGACTGAACAACAAAAAAATCTATTTATATAGATAAGTAAACACAAGCTATGTCCTTCCTGTCCTCGAATGTAGTTTATTTCTGTCACTCCCCTAGAACTCATCAAATTAGCCCCTCTGTGAGCTGGGGCCTCTTGGGAGAATGGAGAAATAAGGTGAGTCATGGTCTCTTCTTTTAGGGACATGAGGGTATTTTGAAACCTATACAGTAAAGTTCGAAGGGGATGGAAGAAAAAGCTTAACCACAATCTTTCAATCAATACTGATTACTATGCCTTCTCTTTCCCCTTGTGGCTTGAATAAGAAGTATAATTCCTATTTAAATAGCGCTTTAAAGTTTGCGAAAATGCTCTACATGTATTATCTGATTTAAGCCTTAAAACTACTATGTGAGAAAGGTACTATAAAAATTGTCATTCTGATTTTGCAAATGGGAAAATCAAGGCTCCATTTGCCCATGATCGATCTCATTAGCTAGGGGGCAGAAGTGTAAGCTGAACCTGCTCTGATTGACTAAAGTAAAGGAGGTTACCCTCAGTTTTACCTACAAGGGTATGAGAAGGAGCAGTGTGTGTGTGTGTGTGTGGGGGGACCCTACAGGCTCATATCATCACATCTCTTCTCTTCCCCTCCCCTCCCCCATTTCTACATACTTGCGGAGATATTTCCCCATATGCCTAGAATAGACATCATCTGCCACAGCAAATGTTGGAAGCCTTTTCTTTCTTCTAGGTCTATGTCAGGTGCCTCCTCCAAGGGGCCTTCCCAGACTCACCACCTAAACCATGTAGCATCCAAGGGTATGCTACCAGATTTAGGTAGAGAATAGGCTGACGAATTATGCTAATTTTTTAAGTATAATAATTTTAAAAAATGTCTTCTATAATGGAAGAATCACTGCTAGGTGTATAGGGGCTGGAGTATTCTCCCTTCCTTAGACATATGGACCTTTCTGGGTTCATTTCTAAAAAATCTTGACGGCTAATTAGGGGATTATGCTTTCTAACCCCCACCATGTTGCTTGTCTGGTGAATGCCACTGCCTCCTCTGTGCCCGCAGTTGTGGCTTCTCCATCGCATCCAGCAAAGTCACAGACCTCTAGATCTTTTGAAATTCACAAGGCTGCCTGGACCCTTGTATCTCAGGATATTTGTTCTCCCAAGGTCAGGAACGAATGAGAGACAGAGAGAAACAAAGGCTGCCAAAGGTCCCTGACTCAAGCTTGCCTGATTAAGTCCCTTTGCCTTAGCTGCCACATGAATGAGAGCACCATTACACTAGAGATTACACTAGAATAAAGAAGGACCTTTTTCTTCCTTACCCCTCACCAGAGTCACTCACATCTTGCTTTCTGGACAGGCAGGTCCAGAAGCTGTTTCTTCTTTTGAAAATGTCCCTAGAGTCATCAGCTTTTCCAGCACAGCGGTCAATTATAGGACTCTTTGTCATCACACAATACAAGTCTCTTCCAATGGGCTGGAAGTAGCGCTTTCTGCCAACCAGCCCAAGCTTCCATGTGGCAGACTGGAACCAGGCAAAGAACATTCAGTATAACTCATAAAGGAGGACAAATCCATGACCCTGTTACATATAGATAAGCAATTAAAGCTGGAGGTCCAAATGATGCTAGCTATTTGTAACTTAGTGATGTCTTAGCTGAAAAAAATCTACTCCCATAGCTGTGTGGTTCCCAGATAAAGTACATGCTGTGATTCCATTTTCAAATATGAAAAGTGTTTCCCCTGTAGAAATTCATTAAGTGCCAGTTTGGCATCACGATTACTTTAATCAGCTTTGTAAAATGCTATTTGCCACTTGGACTGAGTCTCATTCTTCATTTGAACCCCTAAATGCCTAGCAAACTGGGGAAAGAAGAGGCTGATAGAAATGCATATGCTGTGCTATTATAAGATGGCATACAGAGATGGCCATGAAGAGTCGAGAGAACCAGATGGACCCCCTCTATTGCTCTCAACCCTAATGGCTTAGGCTCAAGAAATACTCATTTCATTTCAATAAAATGACTTATATCAGACTTACAATGGAGATTTCATTTTTAAACAAACCTTGATTGTTATCTTTTATTTGTACAGTTTTACTTAATATCTTTCACCTCTCTCCTCGTTCCGAACAACATTGAACCCTCTCATTACAGATTTCCTTTTACCATAAACAGCTCTAAATCACTGTCTGATGAACTGTGCCCTCCCCACCCACCATTGTTGAACCCTCTCTTGTTACAGATTTCATTTCACCGCAAACAACTCTAAGTCATCATATGGTGAATTGTCCAGTTCAAATATCCCCTAATTTGGTGGTTCTAGTTTGAGATTCCCTATTTTGCATAGACAGGTGACCTAGAATGGTTTATGTCCACAAAGTGTACTTAAATTCTTACTGTTTCCTAGAGAGTACTACAACTTGTCACTGATAAACCCTATCCTGGCCTTTAATGTCATGTTAGATTTTCAGGTGAAATGAGGGGAAGCTGGTAGGATTTCCTCCCTTACCCAGTAATACTGAAAGTTCCAAAGAATTACTGATGCCCTACAAGAAGAAATGTTAAATCATGCCTAAAAGGGAGGCCATTCCCTACATACTCCTGTCCCTCCCAATTCTGGTCTTTTTTTATTTTTATTTTTTTGGAGAGGCTCATGGTCTTTTTTTATTTAATATTTTTAGTTTTTGGCATTGGTTTTCACAAGATTTTGAATTACAAATTTTCTCCCCATTTCTACCTTCCCCCCCCACTCCAAGATGGCATATACTCTGATTGCCCCATTCTCCAGTCAGCCATCCCTTCTGTCACCCCACTCCCCCCATCCCCTTTCCCCTAACTTTGTCGTAGGGCAAGATAGATTTCTATGCCCCATTGCTTGTGTATCTTATTTCCCAGTTGCATGCAAAAACACCTTTTTTTTTTGAACTTCTGCTTTTAAAACTTTGAGTTCCAAATTCTCTCCCCTCTTCCCTCCCCACCCACCCTCCCTAAGAGGGCAAGCAATTCAACATAGGCCACACATGTATCATTATGTAAAACCCTTCCACAATGCTCATGTTGTGAAAGACTAACTATATTTTGCTCCCTCCCATCCTGTCCACCTTTATTCAATTTTCTCCCTTGACTCTGTCCCTTTTTGAAAGTGTCTGCTTTTGATTACCTACTCCCCTTTTCTGCCCTCCCTTCTATTGTCCCCCCTTTTTATCCACTTCCTCCTTCTTTCCTGTAGGCTAAGATACCCCTTTGAGTGTGTATGTTATTCCCTCAGGTAAATCCGATGATAGCAAAATTCACTCATTCCCCCTTACCTGCCCCCTCTTCCCTTCCAATGAACTGCTTTTTCCTGCCACTTTTATATGAGATAATTTACCCCATTCTAACTCTCCCTTTCTCCCTGTCTCAATATATTCCTCTCTCATCCCTTAATTTGATTTTTTTAGATATCATCCCTTCATATTTAACTCACCCTGTGCCCTCTGTCTATATATGTGTATGTATATATATTTATATGTGTGTATATATATATATATATATA
>JAQQSZ010004261.1:0-14204 GCA_028646595.1 Phalanger gymnotis | reverse complement strand
GTGGGTGTTCCAGGGGGCCTAGAGAAAAGAGTGGAACTTTCTGGGGCTGCCCCAGCCCAGCGGTTCGCTCCAGTCCTCCTATCTCTGGACCTATGTCTGTCTGCCCCCCAGCTCAACAGTTCTCTCTGGCCTGGGTGGGGAAGAGGGAAGGCCAGGGCTTAACCAAGTCAGGAGAAAGGATTAATGACCAGACATGAGAGCTGGGGGGAACCTTAATTCTACCAAAACCAGTTAGTAAGTGCCTTCTACATACCACAACCGATTCCTGGCCTCCCCCAGGGGCCAGAGGAGATGTTGGGCCTGCCATCTCTGGGTCCTTTAGTCATTAATTTCCAAACAGCTGGAGCCATTCAGAGCTTCACCTGGACTTTTACAGATGTGTCTGTGAGGCAGGATGACCACAATCAGCATGGCCTTATTTTCAAATGGCCAGGATGGCCAGGCAGCCTGGGCTCAAATAGGGGAGACCTCCTGTCCTCAAGTTTGCATTCTACTCAAGGGACCCCCAATATTCACAAATATTTAAATACATGGAAAATCCTACAAAGTGGTGGGGAAGGGGCCAGGAAAGGGCATGTGTGCGTTTTAATTCGCTCTCCATTACTCTGGGATGCTCTCTGGTCAAGCCTGTTGACCATTGCTGGACAAGAATGAGCTAGAATCCTTGGTGTGGGTCCCTCCTGTGTGCCTGGGGAGGGAGGGAACAAACAGGCCTCGTGAGGGCCCAGGCCACAGTTACTAAGAAAAGCGTTTCCGTAAACCCGCATGGTGGGAGTCAGTATTGGGTTGTCTTTCGGCCTGTTAACTTTGCCCCCTGCAGCCCCTGCTTTCCTTCATTACCGAGATAATTCAGAATTCCTTCCTGTTGGAACGTACCTGATCGCTCTCGGATTCCGTGGCTGTTGTCATTGTGTCCCTGTGCAATGAGGGGGTTGGCCCAGAAGGCCTCTGTGGTTCCTTCCAGGTCTAAAATTGTGAGCCTATGATCTCCTATCTAAGGCTCCACCTAGTCCTGACAGTCTTTGTTCTGTATACTAAGGGATCCCCTAGATCAGACATCCTAAGAGATCAAACTGTGGCTTTAGCCCGGGCTTTGAAGAATGGGGTCAACAGATATCGGGGGGTGATGGAGTTCAAGCGGAGCATTGAAGTCCAGTAGAACTCAGTGGGGGGAAGTTTGCAGTTTTCCCCGCTTTCCCCTAGGTGTCTTGGCAGGTAGAGCATTCCACTTGGATTCCTAGCGTTCAAATAGCCGTGTGACACTGGACAAGTCACAAGCCAAACTTTCTTCATCGGTCAGATGAGGCTCATAGTAGACAGTATTGGTTACACGCTTTGCCAGAAGGGCTATTTAATGTTACCGTGATCATTCGTGTTCTTTTCAAATGACTGGTCTCTTGGGAGGCTTCACCTTGTACTGCTATACATCAAACATATTGAATGCATATCGCTGAATGAATAAAAGTAGGAATTGGGCCGTCATTCCATGCACTGTTATAAGGGGATGGCCCTGGGCCAGGGATCCCAGGAGCTAGGTTCACACCGATAACTCTTGGTGTGAATAGGGCCAAGGCACATTTTCCCTGGACTCGGTTAAAATGGAGGGAGGGTCATTTTCAAATTCTTGGTTGCCCCAGCCTTTTTTGTGATTGTCATCCTGTTTCTATTGGTGTGTTGCTGTTTCCTGCTCTGCATCTAAGGCTTCCCCCAAGTTTCTGAGCTGGTCATACTCTTTTAGGAGGAGTGACATTCTGTTCTGTTCTGTTCTCTTCTGTTCACCCACCATAATTTGTTAACGGGCATTTACGTTATTTCCTGGTTTTTGCTCCTGTGAATATTTGGTGGAGGTGAGACTGGCTTGGGATGTGCCTAGTATTTAATGAGATAATATTTGTGAAAGCATTTCTGTGGATAGTGCCTGTCATACAGTAGGCACTAGATAAATGCTTATTCTGTTCTCATCCTCTAGTAATGGTTCCAAGGGTCATTTCAGTTCCTTTCTCAGCCTGGTTCCCCAATGACTGGATTAACTCAGAACTCCTCCAGCACAGTGTCCCTCCTGCATGGGAGGCTCTCCTCTTGTCTCATCCTGTGGCTGTTTGCTGGGGGCAAGGTCAAATCTCATAGTTGTTCTGAACATATGGTCAGTTTTTCACTTAAAAACCTTTTGTTTCAGGTCCTTTGGCTGCTCATCTTGCCTGTTGGTGTCAGTTTTGAGTTATTTATTAAGTAGAAATATTGATATTTGAACCCAGGCCCTCCTACCACAAAGCCAGCATGCCTTCCACTGGTTCTGTCATTTTTGTCTGATTCCTCCCCCTGCCAAGATTTGTTAGGATCATAGGATGGAAAGAAGCACCCTGGTTTTACAGAAGGAGAAATTGAGGCTCAGGCAGGAGAAAGTGAATTGCCTAAGATTACAGAGAGAGCAAGGACAGAGTTACAGGAAAAAAAAAAGTTCTGGCTACAGAAATCCAGGGGTCTTAGAGCCCTTTTCAGGCAGAGGGCAAATGGGCTTTTCTCCAACTTTCAGAGGTGGAATTCCTTGGCCCACAATGTGTACTCCTCCCTAATGTGTTCTTCCTTCCTTCCTTCCTTCCTTTCTTTCTTTCTTTCTTTCTTTCGCTCTCTCTCTCACACACACACACACACACACACACACACACACACACACACACACACACCCTCTGGGCCTCAGCTCACACAGCCTGTTCTAGCTTTGATGCTGAATTCTGGGCTGCTGGTAGCTTCTCATGTGGGACCAGGGTGTTACAAGCCAAAACCTGAGTGTTTGGGGTGGGGCGAGGGGAGGAGGTGGTAGGGGAGCCCAGTGACACTTCGCAGCCTCAGAAATCATGCCAGAGGGTTTGGCCAGGCTGGGTTCCTCTTCTCTGGCTTAGGCTTCCCAGAGGCAGATGAGGGAAGAGAACACTGAGGGTGGGATCCTCGGTGGTTTGCCAGTGGGAGTGGTCTAGTGTTCCATTGGGAGCCTTGCAAAACGAGGGTGAGTGGGTGGGTGGGTTGGGCTGGATGACTTTGAACTTGAAGGAGCTGGCTCCCTGTCCCTCTGTCCCCCTCCTAAAAAAGGCTTAGAAACTCATCACCCACTTTTGAACCAAGGCTGGTTCTTGGCAGCAGGGCTTGTGGGGGGCAAAGTTGGGGGCTTGACTGGAGACAGTCCAACCATTAATAATAATTATAGTAACAGCAGCAGCTGTTGGAGGCAGCTTGGTTTAGTGCTGAGAGAACTAGCCTCCACGTCGAGGAGTCCTGGGTCTGACAGACACTGGCTGGATGACCCTAGACAAGTCTTTTAATCCCTCCGTCCCTTGGGCTTTTCTCTATAATATACTATAAAAATACAAAGAAGGTGAGGTAGGTCTGGAAAAGAGAGCTCCTTTTTCTATGAGTTCGTTGGCCAAATGAAATGATATTCCAGTCCCCAAAACTTGTTATTTACTTTATCTCCAGGAATTCACACTCTAAATAAACTACAAGTGGGTAGATAAGTGTCAGGAGATAAATGCCAGGTAATGCAGAGGACGGGGGGCTGGGGATCAGAAAGGCTTACTGACAGGGCTTCAGCTGCATCTTGAACAAGGAGAAGGAGGCCATGATGTGGGCGTGAGTCAGGGGTGCATTCCAGGATTGGGGATGGCCTGGGCAGAGGTGCAGAGAGGGGAGACAGTACCACGTTGGGGTCTAGGGGAGCATCACAGAGAATCATATCCCCAAATGAATATTTAATAATCCTGTGGGAGTAGGACTTGGAGTCGACATGGAGGGGCAGGATTTTTATCACCATATTCAGTGATCTGAGATGCTTCCTTGTGGTGCCATTTTGGTCTGTCTTCAAAAGATGGGCAGGAATCCAGGCAGAAGAGTCTGGGAGGGAGTAGAGATCAGGCTATGTGGACAGGAGCTTGTCCAAAGGAGGGTGAATAGCCCAATTGTACCAGACCATAGTTGGCCTGAAGACCGGAATTGGAGGCTTGAGGCTGAGCCCAGCAACAGGTTGTGAAGGACCTCAGTTGGCATCTAGTCTTTACTTCCAGATGCTGGGACCCCACGTGCATGTCTTTGCTCCATCCAGTTTTGTGATGTGTGATAACAGGGTATCGGACCTGGTGATGCCCAAGGTCCCCTCCCGATCTGTGACAGAACCCTCTTTGCTTTCCCTCCAAGAGTGTGAATAAATACTCTGAGGAACCTGGGTCAGGCACTAAATACCCTGGACTGCCAGGCAAGCCTACAGGGCTGGAAAGGGGCCGTGATGGCCCTAGGTGCAGTGTAGACATCAGTGTCTATTACAGTTCTGAACTTGACTTCCATTTGTCTGTGACATCACCTTGACTATTTCCCTAGGTGTAGACAGCCCACATTTACACAGTGCCCTAAGGTTTAGACAGTGCTTTTCTCAACAGTAGTGCTGGGATATTGGAGGTGGGATGGAGCAGTGTTATATCCCATTTTAGAGGTGAGGAAACCGAAGGCCAGGAGCTCGTCAAATGAAAGAATGATCCAGCGCTGTCACACAGCCTGACTCAGCTCTGAATATCCCATGTAGGAGTCGGGAGCCATGAAGGTGTCTATAGGACTCAAGTACTTGAACTAACAGAGGAGAGGACTTTGTTGGAAATCACTTGGGATGGCTGGTCAAGATCAAGAGCCATGGGACATCCCCATCCCACTACGCTTGGGTTTTCTCATGATACTGAGCTCTGTGTATCCAGAGGCTGCCGGCACTGGTCACCCTGCCTGCTAATTGAGTCAGATGGATGGTCCGCATCTCCTCATTCAGTTGGCATTAAATTAGCATCCTGGGAGTTTGAGTATTTGCCAGGTCATCTCGGGAGGATCTTTTTGGCTAAAAATCTCTGACCCACCAGCCTTCACCCCAGCAACGAGGAGGAAGGTCAGGGGCCTTTGGTGAGAGAGAGGGCGTTCCAGGCTGTGGAAGCACCTTGGACCAAAAGGCAGGCAGACGCCGGCGTGTTTGTGTGACACTGACCTCCCCCCCAGTAGAGGCTAGCTCCCTTAAAGACGCTGTTCTCCTTAGAGACAGACTCTCAACCTGACTCTGCACTGAAGGCTTCTTTATTTAGAAGGAAGAGAAGAAAATAAACACACTCTGTAGGTGGGAAGCCAGCCATTCTAGGAAGATGTGTCTTCTTCTCCACATGTGCCCCATCCCGGGGTCCTGCAATGACCCCTTCAGAGTGAAGGGGAGGGCCAGTCAGCAGGGTGCCCCTTCGGTAGTCTTGTCCCTCATGAAGAGGCCAGGTTGTGTTTGTCATTGTCACTATGGATAGTACAGTGTTGGCTTTCCGTTGCACTCTTGAGTTTCCGAAGCATTTCATGGCGTCTATTCTGCGGGAGGGAGAAGGCCATCGTGGTCTTGTGGTCCATTCCAGACATTAGGATGGAGCTGGGCAGCAGAGGTCCTAGAGTCATTACATCCCATCTCTGCCCCACTCTGGGACCCTCAGGGCAAGCTTTAACCTCTGCCTGCCTAATCTATGCATTGGAGACAATGGTAGCACTTTCCTCCCGTAGCTATGGTGAGGGCCAAGTGGGATAACTAGGTAAAGCACTTTGCAAACCTTAAAACTCTGTGAAATAGAATAGATTTCAGCTGTCTGAGCACTGGTTTGGAGTCAGCTAGACCAAGGTTCAAATCCGGGCTGGGACAGCATGTGTGATACTGATCAAGTCAAGTCACCTCTCCTGACTGGACAGTCTCCTTCCACCCCAGTGTCCAGGGTTTGGCATGTTATCCAATCTTAGAGCTGGAGGCACCTCTGGAGTCATCTGGTCAACTCCAGACTCTTGGCATTGACCCCGTTTTTAGGATCTTTCAAGGAATCAGTGGTCAGATGGCCCTGGAATCAGAGGCCCTGGGTATCACCTAGTACATATATGACCTCCGATCAGCCTCCTTGTCTTAGCAAGTAGAGAGGGCTGGACTGGGTGGTCCCAAATGTTCCTGCCGCCTCTGACATTTGCAGTTTGTGTGAGTCTGAGCAAATCACTTCTCCCCAGGCCTAGACTAGGTCTCTGAAGTCACTTCACGATAATGCTACGGCATGGGTTCCAATCCCGCAGCTTTCACTTTCCACCTGAAAGGAAACCCAAGAGGGAATCTCACTTGAAAGTTGTAATTGAGAGCCCGAGTCTGAGCTTCTCTGTGGCCTGTGAGACCTTCAGTGATGGAGAACTCTTTCCCTCCCAAGGGCACCCATTTCACTTGTGGATAGTTCTGATTGATTGGAAGTTTCTCCTTCTGTCAAGCCTCAGTTGGCCTCTCTGGGGCCCAGCAGAACAAACTCCCTTTTCCAGGGGACATCCCTTCAGAAGCTTGAAGGTGGCCCTCACTGTAGATGCTTAATAAATGTTTGTGAATTAGCAGGGCCCGCAGCCTGAGGTCACATAGGCAAATACAGTCAGTATTGCATGAATTGCTAAAAGTCACTGAGCCGCAGTTAGCCAGGACTGGCGTGATCACAGGCCCAGGCAGAATGGGTCTTTCTCCTTTCCTGCCCCATCCCAGCCTGGTGAGCAGAAATGACCAAGTTGCCCTAATTCCCACCTCTCCAAGGTTTCTGCCTCTTATAAGCCAATGCTTTGTGACAGTTTGACTATTTCTACTTCTTTATTCCTTCCACAAACATTATTGACTGCCAGGCCCAGGACTGGGCACCTAAGAGAAGCAAGAACCACGAGGTCCCTCCCCAGGCCCTTCTTCCTTTCCCAGCATAAACTAATAATAGCCCGGGGTTGATGGAGCGCTTTTAAGATTTGCAAAACATTTTGCATATGTTACTTGATTTGATCTGCCCAATGACCCTGGTATATGGGGTGGGGGGTTGTCCCCATTTTACAGATGAAGATGGTGGGCATAGAAGTTAAGCACCTTGCCCAGAATCACAGAGCTAGTGAGTCCCTGAGGCAGATTTGAATTCGGGTCTTCCTGGCTCCAAGCCCAGCGCTCTGTCCAGCTAACTGGCTGCCTCATGGTTTCAGGGCCCAGAACCCAGTCCTTCGGTTGGAGGAGATAAAGAGATCCTAGCTCAATCATTGGCCTATGTGACCTCAGGCTGTGGGTCCCGCCAATCAATCACAGGAGTAAGTGGCAGGCCAGGGATTTGAACCCAGGATCTCTGACTCTAATCCAGCCCTGTGCTTTCTCCCTCTTTTCAGTGAGAGGGTTGGACTCAGTGACCCCAAGATTCCTCTTCCTTGTGCAAGCCCTTCTTGCTGGGCCTCAGTTTAAAATGAAGAAATTGGGCTCACTACATGGTAGGTTCCTCCCTGCTCTAAAAATAAACCTGTGTCCCAGCACAAACAAAGCATGTGTCCAGTTCCAGGGCTCCTGGATTCTGGATGGCACCGGTTTCTCCAGTCTCTGCCCCCACAAACAGCTGCTGCTCGAGTCCCATGGCCACATGGCCCTCCAGCAGCAAGCCTGGGGTCCCTGGGACGAAGCAGCCTTTCTTCCCTCACCCCAACACTTCAGAAGCTGCTGGCTCTTTTGGCAGGAGAAGGTTTGGACCTCATGAAACAAGGGAATCCAGGCTCTTGAGAGTTGGCTGTCTAGATGGGTGGCATTGCGCTCCTACCAGCGCAGGCCCTTGGGGGGATTCATCCATCTTTGCTTGAAGACCTCCAGTGAGCTGCCCCGTCTCGAGGCACTTTGGGGTAGCGCAAACACCTCCTCATTGCTGATTCTGCCCCTTGGGGCCAAGCAGAGTAGGCCTTGTCTTTCTCACATAACAGCCTTTCAAGGGCTCCCTAGTTCCACAACCTCTTGAACCCTGGTAGACAAGTCATTTCTCAACCTTGGAATCTCACGTCCCTGCTGATCCTACTATCTGTTTATGTCAGAAGCAGGATTTGACCATCAGGCTGCTCGCTCTACTGCCTTGAACCCACCTCCTCAGAGAACCTGGGACTTACATGGAATGCTGGGAGTTCTGGGAAAGTGATAAGAGAAAGCTGACCTCCCCTGAGGCTCAGGGTGGAGCATTGTCTCAGTGAGGAGGGGGAGTCTGTTCTCCTTATCCTGCCCCTGCTCTGCAGATTCCACTGCTTCTCTGCCTTCCCCCACTCCCACCCCCACCCCACCCCCATACACACACAGACACACATTTTAAAGTCCTCCGCTCCCTGCCAAAACGTAATTATTAGTAATAAATTACATGAAGCAGCATTTTCACAGAAGCCACGACCACAAACAAACAAAGCAAACAGGCCCGGCTCCTCTGGCTGCCTGCTAATGGTACCATTGGCACAACCCCCCCCCCCCCCCCCCCCCCCCCCCCCCCCCCCCCCCCCCCCCCCCCCCCCCCCCCCCCCCCCATCCCACCCTCCCACCCCCAAGCTGTCAGCAGAGCTCAGCTCCAGTATGGGCAGGGGCCTGAGGCCTCACTGCCAACCCCTGTGGCCTGTGCTAGTTTGGAGAGGAGGGCAGAGCAACTCAGCAGTGTTATCATGTTAAGGAGCCATTGTTGGGGGTACCCTGGAAAGAGCCTGGGGGCTACGGGTCAGGGCACCTAGGCTTAAGCTTTTCTCTCAGCCCTGTTCATGGGACCTTGAGCAGGGCCCTTCAGCTTTCTGTGTCCAAGTTCGTATTGGTATAAAACATGAGCAGCGGTCTCAGTGGTTTCTATTTTGACCTAGTTTCAACATTCTGTGTTCTAAGGCCCCTCCCAGCTCTGCCGTCCCCTGTTCTAAGCTTCCTCCCAGCTCTGCTATCCTCTGTTCTAAGGCCCCTCCCAGCTCTGCCATCTCCTGTTCTAAGGCCCCTCCCAGCTCTGCCACCCTCTGCTCCAGTATCCAATGTTATACATCCCAAGGTCTCATTCGACTCTTCCAGAATTCTGTGTAACGCCTGTGTGTCAGGAGAGGGATATCTGGGTAGGCAGCATTTGTACACTTTTGTACCTTTTCTTTCACAGAACGAAATTTTTAAAGTTCTTGAACAGAGTGTATTTGTTGGTCTCCTCCTGTGACTAATGTGAGAGATGCTGTTGGATATGAGAGGACATGGGAGTGTTGTGTGCGTGTATGTCTAAAAAGAGAAGATTTAAAACCTTGGAGTCAGAGAACTGCTGAAACTATTGGGTATCAATTACAGCCTTCCTGTGGGTGATCCTCCTGTCCTGTGTACAGGGTGTCCCAAAAGTCTTTGTGCAGCTTTAAGCTTAAAATTGTTCTAAGTATTTAGTACCTACATTGTTAGGAGAATGATCAATGTGGTCTCTGCCCTCGGAGTGCTCATGTTATTCTATCCACAGGTAGTGAGGAAAGCACCCTTCTGAGAAACCTGGGTTCAGACTCCTGCTCTGACACATATGACTGTGTAGGACTCTTCATACCTCCAAAGCCCAGTTTTTTCACATGTGAAATGGCAGTGGTCACCTTTGCACTACCTCCCTTTCTTAAAGGGAGCACCCAGCTGAGTCTGGAGGTGAAGTGTTGAATTGAGTCACAGTGCAGTCTGGGAGGGTGGGCACGGCATTCCTCCCTCCCTCACTAAGGCTCCCTTCCCTCCAAAGTCCCAGGTTCCAGTTTCTAACCTTCCCCTCTCTCTTTTTTGTCTTCACAGAGTGCAGCTGCGGCCCCAAGCCCTGTGCTGGGCAACATCCCGCCCAACGATGGCATGCCTGGGGGCCCCATCCCTCCCGGCTTCTTTCAGGTAGGCCTGAGCCTTCAGGCACCTCCCTTACTTCCCTGGACCAAGTGGCCGAGTGGAGTGTGGAAGGCGGGCTGGGAGGGGTTTTGTGGCTAGTTCAGTTTGCCATGGTCTAAATACTGTTGATGTGACACTTGGTTCAAACTCTTTTACCCTCCTATTGCTTCCTACCACCACCCACCACCCCTCCAAAAAAATTTTTTTTTAATTGAATTCCCTGCCATTTCAGTGTGTCCTCACTGCTGAGTTGGCTTTTTCCTGATAAGTTGGTTTAGAATTTTGATTGGTTTAGTTCCTTTTGTGTGCTGGGTATCATTTCCCTTGGAGTTATTGTGAACCATTTTCACTAAGGTGGATGTTGTGCATCTTTTGGCATTTTCTTTTTCGTTGTCGTCACCTTCTGGTTTTCCCGGCCCAAGCAAACAGCCTAATACAAACAGCTGGGTGCTGGCAGGGTTGGGGCCTGAAATCTTTTCCCTCTGGTTAACCACTCAATTTTTTCCAACTGTAATCACAGAAAGTGTTTGACAAACAGTTGCTGAGGCTGTCAGCCACAGGCAGAAACAGTCTTTGCCTGAGTCGGGGGCCTTGGGTCTTGTTGACAGTGCCTTACTGGGATTTCTGAAGGGGATTGTTCTCAACACAGTGATCCTGTTTTGATCTGGAGGGCTCTCTCCCCTCTCCATCCTCTTTCTTCTCTTTTCCCTTGCTTCCTCCCAGAGTAATCAGTCCATTTGCAGGCACAACAACACAGGCTCTAAGAGCTACTAATGGGTAGGGCCGTAATGAGCCATCCTCGGATGGACATTTCAAAGATTCATGAAATGTAGCATGTCTTTAATTTCCCTGAGAGATCTTGGGGCTCTGGGTCTGGGAGGGCGAGCCGTTAACCACGGGAAGTCTCTGGACACTTAAGCTGTGTCCCTGAATGCTTCCCGTGGTACTCACTTGTCGAGAGAGATGGGTTTGTTGCTTCCCTGCCAAGTTTCAGCTCTAGCAGGTGGTCTTCAGCAACACTGGGCTAGGATTCTTCTTTCTGCCTAAGTCTGGCCATTATTAGGGATATTACCAATCCTCCCCTGTTTGAAGTACCAGAATTCTTTTCCTCACCTCACCTCTTGGCTGCCTCCAGCCAAGGTCAGTTGATGGGTGGCCAGGAACCTCACTGCAGGAGAGCAGTTAAGTTTCTCATTTCCATGCCTTGCCTCAGCTTACCTGTCCCTCCCTGCCCATTTCCCACTTGTTGACGTCCCAGCTCCAGGGTTGCCACCTCCTTCTCAATGCCATCCCCTGGTCCCCACTCCTCTCCCATCCCCCAGATCTTCTCATTTTTCATTTCTTAGAATGCATGTTACCCTTTCTTATGAACCTACATCTCTGATCTGTCCCTGATCAATTATCAGCTGTTTGAAGGCAGAGACTGCATCTCATTCAGTCTGCCATCTCTCCTTAAGCCCGGGTCACAGTGGATGTTGGTTCAGTGTTTCTTTCATGAGGTGTAATGCTGTTCACAAGAGGAGAGAAAAAGAGCATAGACCAGAGTTTCTTCACCTTTCGTATGTCCTGGACCCCTTTAGCTCTCTGGTGGAACCCAGGGACCACTTTTCAGAAACTATGCTTTTATGTGCATAAAATAAAATACATAGGAGTGTGAAGGAAACCAATTATGTTGAAATACAGTTATTAAAATATCATTTTGAAACCTGACCCCAAATTAGGAATCCCTAACTAAAGATTGGGTTTGGGGGTGGGGTTGGGGGGACTTCAGAGGCCACCTTCTCCAACCCCCTCATTTTTATAAAGGAGAAAACGGACCGCTAAAGTGGTGACATCTTGAACTGTGTGTCCAGTGGAGATCTTAAAACTCAACATATCCAAAACTGAGATCATTATCTTTACTCCAAACCCTCCCCGCTTCCAAATTTCCCCATTATTGTAGAGGGCACCACCACCCCCCCAGTCCCTCAGGTTCCCAATTTAGGAGTCACCCTGGACTCTTCACTGTCTCTCACTCCTTGTTTCTAAGCTGTTGTCAAGGCCTGTTGATTTTACCTGTGCAACATCTCTTATCTATTTCACCTATTTCTGGAGCATCTCTCGTCAATTTCATCTCTGCAACATTTCTCATAGATTTCACCTGTGCAACATCTCTTGCAAATTTCACCTCTGTAACATCTCTCCAATTCACCCCCTGCCCTCACCCTGCAGGCCCTCAGCACCTCACGCCTCCATTACTACAGTAGCCACTAGCGAATCTCTCCCTGCCATAAATGTCCCTCCACTCCAGTCCATTGTCCACTCAATTGTCAAAGTGATTTTCCTAAAGTCCAGAGCATAACACATCACCCCTCCTACTCAGTAAACTCCCTCTTGCCCACCAAGAGCAAAGATATCCTGTGGTACACAAAACCTTTCATAATGCAGCCCTCCCCACCTCTTTCCACCTCTTTGTTCTCCCTTCTCATCACCACCTAGTGCCTTCCTTGGCTTCCTTGAACTCCCACCTTTTACAGGAAGCCTTCCCCAACCCCTGTTAATTATTTCCTATTCATCCTGTATATTGCTCATTTGTACACATTTGTTTGCTGGTTGTCTCCTATTCAATTGTAAGCTCCTTGAGGGCAGAGGCTGTCTTTTGCCCCTTTCTGTATTCTCAGTTCTTAACACAGTGCCAGACACAGGGTAGGTGCTCATTAAATGCTTACTGCTGAAGTGACTTTTCCAAGATCACCCAAGCAGAAGAACTGGGTGAGATTTGAACCCAATGCTCTTTCTGCTGCACTACTTTAAGGAATCCAACTGGAGAGATTTTGGGTGTGTGGTCAACACCAGCATTTTTTTCTTTTCTGTGTTAGGCACTGAGGATACAAATACAAAAATGAGATGGTCCTTGCCCTCTGAAAGGGCATTCTGAAAGAGGGAAACAGGAAGGTCTAGTCATGTCATGGTCTTTGCACAGGAGGGAAGAACAACTCTATGTGGGAGATGGGACTCATTTTACAGATGAGGAAACTGAGGCTGAGAGGGACGGAGGGACTTTCCCAGTGTCACATACATAATGCTCCAGAGAGGCTCAAATCAGGGTCTTCTGATGCCTAGTCAGTTTGTCTTTTTGAGTTATTACATGAGGCGCCTGTCTGAGGCTGGAGTCCCCTTGGGGCTGGGAAGGGAAAGGCCATTGTCTGTTGTCAAATGGAGGTTGACAAGGCCGTTTCCTGAAGGTGTCCGTGCCATAATAGGCATATTAGACCTTGGCTGTTCACCCTAAAACAAGCTCATCTTTTAGCGAGCACTTCTGAGAGTCGAAACGGAAGCAGAGATGCTATCTCTACTTTTATCTGCTGCTAACAATTCCCACTCTCCCCCTCCTTGGCTCTGGTGGCATTCTCTCCCAGGGGCTTTACACCATTCTTAGCTGCAGCTGGGTGCAGGCTGGCTGGCTTTGGCTGGCCTTCTCCATCCCCATCCCAGGAGTCCATCCCAGGGAGGGGCAGGGGCAATGAGATTGGGACCATCTCCCCTCCCCCCAACCATGAGCTGTGGATGGAGCGGGCCCTCTCTGGCTCGTCACCAGCTGAGGCTGCGGCCTTTGGGAGGTCCCTTGGGGAAGGTCAGAGCAGCTGTCCCCATCACGCCATCACTCCCCTTGTCTAACCCCCAACCCCAGGAGCACCAAGAACCATCTTAGTCTAAGCTGAAGACTCCCGTTAGAAACTGCTTCTCTTCATCCCCTCTCCTGGGGTGTGGTGTTTACCAAAATAATGATCACAATTGTAGTTCACAATCTTGAAGCCCCAGAAAATTTACAGAACATTTTGCTTCCAATGACATGAAGGACAGAAGTCCTGGGAGTATCTGGACCATAGAGTTTTGAGCTGCAAAAGGCCTTAGAAATAAGCAAGTGGATCCACAATCTCATTGATCAGTCAGCAAGCATTTATTAAGTACTTTCTATATACTGGGTACTGAGGGTCCACAGGAAATGAATGAAACAATCCCTCCTTGCAAGCAGCTGAAAATGTAACCCATCCTGACCAACTCTGGTCCATGTCTAGCTCGTTTGTGCCTCCTGTGATTGGCACAGTACTTGGCATACAGTAAGTGCTTAATAAATGCTTATTCAGAGCTCATGTGATAGAGGTTGCTGCCTGCTCACATTTACCATATTTCACTCTCTCACTTTGCGGAGAGAGAGAGAGACCTGAAATCCCGAAGAAGCCTGTCATTTGTCCAACCTCGTTCAGGCAAGCAGGAACAGAGGAGAAAGGTGCACGGCTGTTTTAAATAATAGTGGAGATTCCATTAGACTAAATGACCACCTGCCATGGTCCCTTACAATCTTCATATTCCATGATTCTCTAATTCTTGGCTATGGTTAAAAATGGTTTCAAATCCTTTTTACTTTCTTTGTATGCATCCATATAACCTCATACCACTCACATCAGGGATCGAAAGATGGGAAAGTCCCTCCCACCTCTGATACTTCTTGTTCTAAGGCCCTCCCAGCTCT
>JAQQSZ010004260.1:0-14204 GCA_028646595.1 Phalanger gymnotis | reverse complement strand
GACCTAGTTATTCATATGTTGTTACCCCATTAGAATGGAAGCTCCTTGAAGGCAGGCATTGTTGACCTTTCAAGTTTAGGAAACTCTGAGAATGCCAAATATCTATATTCAAATAAGTATAAAAACATTCCTCAGTTTAGTCCATTGCTAAATGTTTATTGCACTTGTGTGTCAGACAATTGCCAGGCCTTGGGGATAGATAATAGTGAAACAGTTGCTGCCCTTTAAAGAGCTTACATTGTGCTTATTTAAGCAACATAATGGCTTATCAGAAAAAAAAAAAAAGGTAATTTCTGGGGCCTCTAGAAGTTCGGGGAGGCGTTCAAGAGAGGCCTGGAAAATGTGTTATTTTTTTTTAACTTTTGCTTTGAATTAAACAAAACTTTATTTTCTTTTATTTATGCAAATAATGAGAGTTTATAGAACCTCTGAGAGTACTTGAGTGCATTCTTGTACCCCCAGAACTCAAGACTAATAAATGCTTGTTAGTTAGAATATAACTGAAATGGCAGGGCTGGAAAAATGACAAGAGTAGAAAGAAAAGTCTGTAAAATTGTATATACATGTATATACAGATGGAAATATTTTATTGTTAAAGACCGATTTGAGACTCTAAAGGTGGTATTTGTTGAAGTGTTTATCTAGCTTAAATCAGAAACAAGTTCCTTATTATCTGACAGCATCCTGGGTTTGGAGTTAGGAATATTAGGTTCTGACTCTAGACTGCTTCAAGTAACTCCCTGTTTGGTGAGGAAATTTCCTTACCAGGAATTTCCATTTCTACCTTCCATGGGAGAAAATCACAGATCCTTTGTTTATTTTGATCAAACTAACTTTTGTTTCATTAATTTATGTCTGTAGTGGTATTAATGAAATTATTGGTTAAAGCTTTTTGGCTTACCTAAGTTTTGTCTGTTTGTGGTGTGGGACATGTTATCTTTAGTCTCTACTTTTAATATTCTCTAGTTTAAACTATGGAGGAGGACATTCATCACAATCTGAAACGGATCTTCTTCACAGACAGAATTATGGCACCTCTCATCAGCTTCCTGGATATGCTGCCACACATCATTCCACTGGTAACAGCTTTGTTGTCAAGTCTGTCATGACTCCCCCCAGATTTCAGAAGGGGGTGGGAATGCTGCATATATTCTGAGTTATGAATATGGATGAAAAGAGAGTCATACTAAAAGGAAACTCAAGTAAATATAAGAATGAAAACTTTATCATACTGATGGATTAATAAAGACAATTATTAGATTAAAAATTTACATAATATTTAGAGAAGCGAAGCTATGGGAGTTTTTTTGTTTGTTTTTGAGACCGGGTCTCCCTATCTTGCCCAGGCTGGAAGCACAGCAGCTCCTCCCAAGCCTGTCTCACTCCTGATCAGCACAGAAGTTTTCACTCCTCCCTAGGAAGCCTGTTGGCTCCTATTCACTCGTCATGTTGATGCTGGATTTAACAGTGGACACCTCCTAGGCTTTAACCCTGCTGCAGTTCAGAACTCCTGAACTCAGGTCATATATCAGCCTCAGCCTCTTCCACTAAGCAGGGATTACAGGTGGGCGACACGAAGCCCTAAGAGACTATAGAATTTTTAAAGTAAATCTTAATTTAATTGAAACTCAGCATTATTGGGGAAGAATTTTCTTTATTTCAAATTAATTGTAAACTTCAGGAACTTGTCTTTATAAATGTGAGTGGAAACAATGTATTTATTTTTGTAATATATTTTATTTCAACATATAGGTCTCTCTGGAATATTTGATACAAATATGAACAGTGCTGGCACTAATACTAAAGAATCTTCAGTGATGAATTTCCTATCTGCTATTGAATCCCAAACTACTCCAGCCACTTCTTCAGGAACTACTCTTTTACCACAATTCAGGGCTCCCTCATGGCAGACAGGTAATATTTTCTAAATTTCTAGGTTTATAAGCGAACTAATAAGTCGTGATGTAACATAATTTTAAAATAATGTATACACAAGATTTTTCTCTATGATGAAAACAAAAATTTGGTATGGTCCTTTAAGAATAGTGTTAGGACTAACTGAACAGATCTCAAACTTTATTATAAACCAGCGATCACTAAAACTATCTGTTACTAGCTAAGAAATAGAGCGATGGATCAGTGGAATACATTAGGTGCACAAGACACAGTGGTAAATGATGGTAGTAATCTAGTGTTTGCTAAATCCAAAGACCTAGCTTCTGGGACAAGAACTCACTATTTGACAAAAACTGTTGGGAAAACTGAAAAACAGCATGGCAGAAGCTACGTATAGACCAGCATTGTCCATTGTCAAAATGAATACATGATTTACATGTAAAGGGTGATACCACAAGCAGATAGGGAGAGCATGGAATAGTTTACCTGACTGATATATGGAGAAGGGAAGAATTTATGCCAAACAAGAGATATAAAGAATCACGAGATATAAAATGAGTAATTTTGATTATGTTAAATTAAAAAGGTTTTGCGTGAACAAAACCAGTACAACCAAGATTAGAAGGAAAGCAGAAATCTGGGAAACAATTTTTATAGCTAATGTCTCTGATAAGGCTTCATTTCTCAAATATATAGAGAACTGAGTCAAATTTATAAGAATACAAGTCATTCCCAAATTGATAAACGGTCAATGGATATGAACAGGAAGTTTTCAGATGAAGAAATCAAAGCTATTTATAATCATATGAAAAAATGCGCTGTTGATTAGAGAAATACAACTAAAACAATTCTTAAGTACCACCTCACACTTAATCAGATTGGCCAATATGACCAAAAAGGAAAATGATAAATGTTGGAGAGGATGTGGGAAAATTAAAATGCTAATGCATTATTGGTGGCATTGTGAACTGATCCAACAACTCTGAAGAGCAATTTGAAACTATGCCCAAAGGGCAATCAAACTGTGCATACCCTTTGATCCAGCAATACTACTACTAGGTCTGTATCCCAAAGAGATCAAAATAAAGGGAAAAGGGCCTACTTGTACAAAAATACTTATAGCAATTCTTCTTGTAGTGGTAAAGAATTAGAAATTGAGGGGATGCCCATCAATTGGGGAATGACTGAACAAGTTGTTACATATGAATGTAATGGAATACTGTTATGCTATAAGAAATTACGAGCAGACATTTCAGAAAAACCTTGAAAGACTTACATGAGCTGATTCAAAATGAAGTGAGCAGAACCAGGAGAACATTGTCCACAGTAACAGCAATATTGTACAATGATCAATTATGAATGACGTAGCTCTTCTCAGCAATACAATGATCCATGACAGTTCCAAAAGCCTTATGAAGAAAAATGCTATTCACATCCAGAGAAAAAACTGATGGAGCTGAATGTAGATTGAAACATACTGTTTTCACTTTCTTCATTTTTTTTCGTGGAATTTTCTTTTGGTCTCTTTCTTCTTTCACAACATGAATAATATAGGAATATGTTTTAATGATTGCACACATACAACATAAATCAAACAACTTACCATCTTAGGATAAGAAAAAGTTGAGGAAGGAAGGGAGAAAGTGTGGAACTCAAAATTTAAAATAAAATTATTGTTAAAATTTGTCTTTACATGTAACTGGAAAAAATGAGATTTTTTTTTTTAAAAGAATAGTGTTAGGAGTGCTAGAGCAAGGATACTAAGTGAGGCTGGAGAGAAAAGCTCAAGATAGCAATAGAACTTTTTTGGGCTATATCAGTGAAAAAAAAGATCAGAGAAGGAATAGGGCCACTGTGAAGGGCACATGGCACAATAACAGAGGACAAGAGGCAGAGCTACTCCTTCTGTTTTTTCTTCCAATGAGAAAACAGTATTTGGATTAAGAATTCCAAAAGAAAAATAGCTAATAAAGAAGTGAAGGAGTAAGGAGATAGCACCCCGTTGCTGTTTGTGAATTCAAGTCATCTGGTCCAAATGAACTGTGTACATTCTAAAGTATTGAAAGTACTGGCAGGTAAGATTACTGAAACACTGTTATTATATTTGAAAGAAGGTGAAGAATAGTAGAGATACCCAATGGCTAGAGAAGGGACTAGGTCTCGACTTTGAAAAGCAAGAGAGTGTGGTCTTCACATTTTAGGCCAATGAGCTTGACTTTGATTCCTGACAAAACTCTCCAATGCGTCATTAGAAGGACTGTTAGTGAGGATCTAGAAACGGAAGTAGTGATCACAGGCATCCAGTATGGCTTTATCAGCAATAGGTCATGTCAAATCAGTTTCATTTCCTTTTTGTTAGAATTACTGTAGTGGAGCATCAGATATGTTTTCCCCCCATCTTGGTGCTGTCTTAGTCATTGAGGAAGTTCCTTTCACATATAGATTGAACTAGATGGCTCTTGAGGTCCTTTCCAACTCTCAGGTCATGGAATTTCCATAGGATGACAAATTTAGAGTTGGGAGGACCTATCAAGGTCATTTTACAAATGAGGAAACCAAGGCCCAAGAAGTTTCCCTGCCTCACACTAGCAGTAAATGACAAAGCCAGGACTTTCAACCCAGTCCTGACAAAATTCAGTGTTAATCCTCATGTGAGAGCCAGGAGAACATTATACACAACCACAGATATATGGATTCTGTGAAGACTAACCCTCACAGATTTTGCTCTTCTCAGCGACACAATGTGCAAAGACAACTCCAAAGGACTCACGGTGGAGAATGCTATCTACATCCAGAGAAAGAAATATGAAGTATGAATGCAGATTGAGGCACACTTCATGTTTGCCTTTTTTTCCCCCTTTTTGTTTCTCTATTTTGTTTTTGTTGTTGGGTTTTGTTTTTTTTTGGGGGGGGGTGGGGTTCTGTTTCTTCTTTCTCATGACTCATTCCATTGGCCATAATTCTTCTCCACAACTTGACTAGTGTGTAAATTAATTCAATGCGAAATTATATGTGGAAGTTATATGGCATTCCATGCCATCTTGGAGAGGGAGAGGGGAAGGGAGGGAAGAAAATATGGAACTCAAAATTACGTAGAACCGTGTGTTGTGAACTAAAAATAAAATAAAAATCCTTATGTGATACAGCTTTCAAAGGAAGAATGTCATTTTAGACTCTGTTGAAGGGCTTATTAATTTCCAGGACTGTGATTTGTAGGAGAGGCAGTATGATATTGTGGAAAGAACATTAGATTTAGGATCAGAGGAGCTGAGTTCAGATGTCAGCTATGCCACATTTACTAACTGTAATATACCATTGGGCAAGACCTTTCATCTCTGTGAGCCTCAGTTTCCTCATCTGTAAAGTGAGCAAACTGGCCAGCTCTAAATTTATGAGCCTGTGAGGAAGGTGGGAGTCTTGCTGTAGTCTGCTTTATTTTGACTTCAGTTAGAGAGTATTATTGTCTGTCCTGAGTACCACATATTAGAAATGACGTTGATGAAACTACTGTGCATCTGGAGGGAGGCAGTAGACTGATGAATAGCCTGGAAGTTAGGCCATATAAGAATGAGTTTATGGAGTTAGGGATGTTTAGCCTGGAGAAAAGAAGGCTGTCTTCGGGTACTTGTAGGTCTGTCATGTGGAAAAGTGATTAGATTTATTCTACACCATCAATGTAGAGGTGGAAGAATTGTTAAGAGTTCATCTACTCATTTTAAAGATGAAGAAACTGAGGCCTAAAGAGGCTAACTGATTTGCCTTGTGTCATGTAGGTTAGGTACATACATGGCAGAAATGAGATTTGTACCTGGGTTCTTTGATTCCAAAATTCCAGTATCCATAGTAGCGCCATGCTGGCTAATCAGAGTTATACAAAGGAAGATTTAGGTTTGATGTAAGGAAAAAATATTCCTAATAATTTTTTTTTAAGAAAATAGTTCAGGTATGGGTTGGATTAGAATGGTCTCTGTGCCCCCTTCTAACACTGAGATTTGTTGGCTGAGTTAAACCTGCCCTCGGGTTTAATGGGCTCCACCTGGAGTCAGTGAGTTCTCTCTTCATTAAGCATCTTTGAACAGAGGTCGAGTGAACACATACCACACTTGTGGTCAAGGGGGTTCTTGTTCTAGCAGGGATTTCATAGAAAATGTGCCTTGAGAATATGAAGATTATTAATACCATAAAAACCATAGAACATAGTTTTTTATAGGCAGCGTTCAAAGGTTTGTTGCATATAATTTAAAAGCTTAAATATTTTTGGCAGTGATGAGGCGTGACAAGTTTAAAATTATACAGATTTTCATGTATGTGTATATATGTATGTGTGTGTATATCTGATTTATACAAATACGTAGATACATATGTGTTTGATTCTAGCTTCTTTCTCCCTTTAAGAGGAGCAGCAGTTTTCTAAGTAGAAAAGACTTGATCTAATTTATTTTTCTACTTGTGGGCTTCATGTGTAGCAAGTTATAAAAGATTAATTTTTGTATGTTATACAAAATACTTCCCAAAATACAAAAGAATCATTTTATTAAGCAAAGCTATCACAAGGTGCTAGTCTAAAAATTAGTTCATTTCGGATTTATGATTTGTGTGAGGTTTTTTTTCCCTCCTGTTTTATCTCATTTTTCTTAATATTTCTACAAATATTTAGTACCTTTAAGGCTTTTTAAACTTGGCACCTAGATTATGAATGAGAAATTCTTAAAATAAAAATAATAGTGCAAATATTGTCAAGTGATGAATAAAAGAAATATAGGCAAGTTCCTCAAATAAAATATCTCATCTCATTAAAGTAATACTGTAGAAATGTGTTTTTTTTTCCCTCTCCTAAAGTCTTTTTATGTTACAGATTTAAATTCAGGCTGTCAATCTGTAAAAAAAATTAGTTTGAAGCTTGTTATTCATGCTTGAAGAAGAATTACATTTTCTTTTGGGGGAAAATAAGCTCTGCTTCAGTTGGGTGTTTGTGTGTATGTGTGTTTAAAAGGAATAGAAGATTTTTTCCACTTATTTCAAAGGATAATTGATACTTTCTTTGTAAATATCTGTATTTTGTTTACATTAATTTTAAAAATTAAAAATAATAAAAATTTAAAAATATAAAAAATTTAAAAATTAAAAATTATATAATTATAAAAATTTGAAAATTTTAAAAATTATAATTTAAAAATTATTATAAAGAAAAAATTCTTTTATTAAATTTTCGATTATAAAAATCATTGTTGTAATCAGTATCAGGCTTATAATTGAATTGAATTCAATTCAGGTTCTAGGCCTTTGAATCCCAGGCATAGTGAGACTTTTGTTACCTACCAGTGCCCAATCAGAGTGATTTTAATAGACTTTTCAAAGCATTAAACAGAATGGAAATGTTTTCTAAAATTCCTCATTGTGAAATAAAAGTGACCTTGGAGATGGAAAGAGGGAACAATGACTTCACAATATCTTAGTGCCTCATTATAACCATGTATTATACAAACGTCTGCACTTTTCTTTTTACTATATTTGCTGGAGCCCCCAGATATTTATCTAGATTCACCTTTGAAATTCATCTGATTTAAAAAAAAAAGCCACGGTGCAGAGATAGGAAGAGGTATAGGGCACATAATAGTGTAATATTGTTAATAATCATATAGACCCTGAAGTGCCTAAGAAAGACATCTGCCCAAGAAAACTTGAAAGAGAGCACTCTGATAATATCTGAAATCAAAAGAACACTTCAAAGTTTACAAAGCTCTTTCCTTGCTATAACCCTGTGAAAGAACTACATGTATTGAGGTTTAAACTCAGGTCTTTCCTGGATCTCCAAATGCAGTATTCTCTGCACAAAATAGTATTATAGGGCAGAGGTAAGTGCTGTCTCCAGTTGAGGGTGTCAGAGGCTATGTTGCAGCCAAGAACATCAAGTGCAAAGTTTACCACCTTTTCTATGCTGAGATGAACTAGTTGGCCTTTAGAACTCCATTTACGCACATCTGTACTGTTCATTTGGTGAGTGAGAGCTGAAGTATGGAACCAAGAAGGATTACCCATGATATCATGAGACCCCAGCTCTTCCCTAATCTTCTCAGTTATCTTCGAAAGTCAGCTGTCTACACCGTACAGCACACACCTATTAGGTCACTGCTGCCGTTATTTTTGGTAAAGTTGGGGACTGGTATTAAATCTGGCTGGGGGATTACATTTGAGCAGAGAAGGTGGTGGTGAATGGGTCTTTATGGTAGGGATGGGGAAAGAACAAATCACAGAATAATCTCCTGTTAAAGCCTACAGGTTTGCTGTACAGCACTCCCTTTTTTCTCACACCTGTCTGCATTTCTATACAACATCTCTATCTAGAGAAAATGCAAAAGAATACATAAAAAATCTTTTGACATGGAGATCTCCTGCTGTGAGGATTCCCTCCACCATCACTTCCTGTTTTACTAGATGAACTCTGGGGAGTTGCCTGCGCTGCCTAATGGTTAAGGGGCTTGCCCAGGTGTTAAAAAAAGAATATGAACTCCAAAAGCCCAGCATTCTCTTCACTGTGCCATGCTGCTTTGCTTTTGTTATTGACAATATATCGATACAGTGAGACAGAATCACATAAGCATAATTTTAAATTAATTTAGGTTTCAATTACTGTTGTCTTACTGTGCAGCCTGTTTATACAGCTTTCTTAATAATTAAAAACTAATTGTTAGAATACCTGCTATTGCTAGTGCTGTACTAGACATTTTCTCATCTTTGTGAGAAGGAAGCACTTTTTGACATTTAATAGAGGAGGGAGAATTGAAATAGAAGTAGAATCTACATATTAGGGCCATGGAATATTTCCAAAGCATATGCTTTTAATATTTCCCCACATTTTTATAACTGTCATGCATCTCTTGTAATATCTTTGCTAAGTAATTTCAAATTTAAAATGTAAGAAAAACATGTATGTTTTGACAACAGAAACCTTTTAGTATTTTAAGCCTTAATATTTAAAATGTATTTGTCACTTAGACTGTGGGCAGCTTAATGTCAATTTTTAACTATTATAATTTTTGTGCTCATTTTAGTTAACTTTATAATTTTTCTGGCTAGATTCTTTTTGAAGATGAAAATGTGTACCAACATAATGTGTGCTTGCCTTTATAATGTTTTAATTACCCTGTTGTAAAAATGGGTGAATTCCAATTAAATACCCATTCATGTGAACTTTAAATTGCATGTTTGATTTTCAGATTTAATAAAACTTTGTTAAGTACTTTTGGATAGTGAATTTTATAATTCACTAATTTTCAAGAGTTATTCCTATCAGTATTTTTTTTCTTATAGGCAAGGAGGTGAGGTACATGTGAGAATTTTTCATTGCTGCCAAATCTGTACTTCATATTTGTTTGTACTATCTTTTTATAAATACTGGTTGTGTTTTTTTCTCCTCATAGGTATGCATTCCTCAACAACAACTGAGCTGTTTGTTACTGGAGCTTTGCCAACCACTGGAACGTTTCCATCAACATCCACTCTTTCCACTTATCAGCATCCCAACACCTTCAGCAATAGAAACTTTGCTACCACCCCACCTCTGACACTTCAGGATTCTACTTTCAATAATACTTCAAATGGTATTTTAAATCCTCATGACCCTTTGCTACAGATCAAGACTTCACAGCACACAACCGCTTTGGCATTTGAACGCCTGGGCAGTTCTGTGTTAAGTACCAGTATACCGCCTCAGTCTTCTACATATCGTTCAGCTCAAGAGTCTGCACCCCACCTCTTACAACCTCAGTTTAGCTTGTTATCTTCACCCCTTGGAGGAGCCCAGCAAGCTTCTCAAGCCTATAGCTCATCAGTTTTTACTGGTTCTACTACATCCATTGAAAGAGTACTTCGAGAATGTAGTGTTATTAAACACCATCAGCGGCCTTCAAATACTCAGTCTGTTCAGACACAACTGACTGGTTCACAGCATTCCTTACCTAGTTATTTTTCAAATGCAAGTGTAGCTGATTTTCAGGATACAACCAGGCAGCCATCTTTATCTTGTAACTCAATTGGAGATTCTACTCAGGTGAGCAATGGAGGACCACAACAGAAGACCTCCCAGGTTTCAGTGGGACTGGCTCAGTCTTACCCATCTACAATTCCATCACCCAGCTATCTTCCTACTTCAAAAGTAAAAAACTGTTCTACAAAGCAACCACCAAGGTCAGCTAAGACCCCCAAACCTCAAAGTGTGATGCCTCCTGTGCTAAAACAAAGCTATTCCAAATCTTTACACAACCAGGGTTCTGTGATATCAGGCCAAGCACAAATTTATTCTACAGCTCAACTACCCAGCCTTTTATCAGTTAGCCAGTCCCAAAATTATGCTTCCACACAGTCGCACAATGTGCCATCTATTGTTCATTCACAGGTTTACACACACAGTAAAGCTGAGAAGTTGCCACCCTTATATAAAACACTGACTTTTTCTGGGCAATCTCAAACAGTAACTTCTGAAAGTCAGACAATTAGTTACTCCTCTGATCAACAGCAAGTTTTATCTTCAGTTACAAATGAGAACTACTCTACTCAAACAAGAGATATTTCTTCAGTTAGCCAGTCTCAGAGCTATTCTTCTGGTCACTCTCAGGGTTTATCTACTGTCAGTCAATCACAGGCTAGTTTCTCATCTCAATCACAAGTTTTGTCAGCTGGTAGCCCTTCAGAAAATTATACTTCAGGTCAGTCTCTAACATTAACATCATCATCTCTTCCATTTTCTTCTTCACCTCAAGTCCAGAATTTGCCAGCTTCTAGTTCAACCCAGAATTATATTTCTATGCATTCTTCTCAAAGTGCTCAGACCCAAGGATCATCATCACCACAGTCGCATAAATTTTTGCCACCTGCCCAGTCATCTCCTTTTGCATCACCTGTTCATTCACAAACCTTACAAAATAATAGACCTCCCTCTGATGCAAAATCTTACACTAAAAGGAAACCTGATTCGACTATGTATACATCCTCAAAACAAGCAGATGATTTTCCAGTGCAAGATTTACAAGTGTTACAGCAGCCAGCATCTCTTGAATCACCAACCCAAAGGTTGCCTGATGGAGAAATCGATGCTCAAGATCCAGCCTACAGAATTTCAAAGGCGGATGATAGATATCCTCAGAGCGTAATTAGAAGTAATTCTTGCCTTGAAGATCAAGTCGTTGGTGTTAGTCTACAAGAGCAAGAGAAGGAAGAAAGAATGGTCAGCTCTATGACACACCTTACCCCATCGATTGGGCCAACGCCTAATGTGTCAAGCAACGATATTAAGAAAGCATCGAATTTAATGCAGACTTCACAAGTAAACACAAATACAAGAGAATTAAACCAGCAACATCCTCTTCTGCCTCAGGTTCGCGAAGTACAGGTCCAAGAACAACGCAGTCAGGCCATTCACGCTTCACCGCAGATTCGAATTCAGACTAACGCTTTAAGACAAGTCCACCAACTACCCTTGCCTAGTTCACAGGCGCTTCTAGAGCCTGGGTATGACGTGCAGATTTTTCAGCAATCAATTTTACAGGCAGGCTTAGGCCAAGCAAAGGTATCAACACAGATACAGCCTCTTATACCTCCATTCCTTCAAATGGATAGCCCTATTATTCAGAGCAGCGGCGGACATTGTCAGCAGCAGCTTCATCCTCAAAATTCTGAAGTTATGAAAATGGATCTCTCAGAACCTTCTAAACCATTACAACAACATCTGGCAGCAAAAGGCATTTTTAATCAACCAGATCAACATGATTCAAAGAATCAGTTTGTTTCCCTTGGTTCCATGTGTTTTCCAGAGTCAATACTTCTCAGTGATGAGAGAAACATTTTATCAAATGATGATATTTTAGCAGCTACTGCTGCTGCTTGTGGGGTTACACCCTCTGACTTTGCCAAATCAACTGCAAGTGAAACACTTCCAACGGTGGAGAATGGTGGTGACCCCAAATCCCATTTTCAGCAATCAGCAGATATTAGGCGTGTGACTCCAGACTTCAACTCCCTGACAACCATGGTTGGAAAATCAGAACATCTCAATAATATTTCCTTAAATAGAAGCCAAATTACTATAAACCTTTCATCCATACCTGTAATTCATTCAAAGAATATGAACCTTGATCAAAAGCATCTGGAAACTCCTGACCAAAATATCACCCCCTCAGCAATTGAGGAACAGCAGCAATGCTGTGATACAGTGAATAAAACCTCTCATGTCACTAACGAATCTGAAGAAGACAATGAAGTCCCCACCGATGGCCCGTTAAATAATAGGGACCAAGAGTTTGTTACTAGTAGTAAAAGTCTAAGTGGAGAAAGTGCTGCTTCAGAGAATGAATTTCATATGGCTAGTGACAGTAGTGCTACAGGGTCCCAGACTAAAGTCTCACTTCCTCTAATGGCTATGGCACAACCTGGGGATATGATCCGTGTCAAGACTGAAGAAAATGACCAAGATATACAATTCAACCTTCAGATAAAAAGACTTACAGGAAAAGGGCTAATGAAGGAGGATGACCACAATAGTAACCAGAAACAGGGAAAATGGCCCCCACAAAATAAACGTCAGAACTCCAGGGGCACAGATACATGCTTGCCGTTTTCTTCTTCCAGTTCAGAATGTTGTCATGATGGTTATCAGCATCAAGAAAAGATGAGACAGAAGATCAGAGAAGTGGAAGAGAAGCAGCCGGAAGTGAAAACGGGATTTATTGCCTCTTTTTTAGACTTTCTGAAATCTGGACCCAAACAGCAGTTTTCAGCCCCTGCTGTACGAATGCCAAATAGGACTCGGCGGCCAGGGACCCAGGTCGTTCGTGCACCTTGCCACCCCCAACTCCCAAAGACTTCATCTACTTCACCTGCAGTGTCTGAAGCTGGGGGCTTTAGTCCTTCTAAAAAAATTGATGAGCTCAAGAAAAACTTTGAAGCTTTACCTTCATTTTCCTCCGATGATGAAGATTCTGGAGGATGTACTAATGATCTTCAAAAGAGCATCTCCACTGTTTTATCTACTTTGGATGATACTTCTGATAAAAAAAATAAGTCAGGTAAAAGTTTACATTGGTATTCATGATTGTAAGTTAGCACTAACATAACAATTTCTAGCAGGATTATGAGTTTTAAGCTTTTTAAGAAATTGAAGTAGGTACAGAGAAGGGAATGGGATAGAAAATGCTGGTCTGTACGTGACGTGGCTTAATTTAAATGGTTTTTTTCAGGAGGAAGTGGTTACTCTGCTGGAGTGGATGCTACATTGCCATTATCTTCCTTGAGGGTTGAGGGGAGGGGATGGGAGAGTGGGCTGGTCATAGCTAGCACTTTTTTTCTTAGTAGTTTCTGACAAATAAGAGAAAAATAATTCTAGAAAAATTGAGAAATTCATTTGAAGTACTTTGGAAAAGAACTTTGTCCTGTCTTAGGCAAGGCAGTTGAGGTCTGGGTGGAAGGGAAGACATGGAACCAAGTGAAGGTTAAGGAGGTATAAATAGGCCAGCAGGATTGCCAAGATCACCAACAGGACAGCAACTAAGAGTTTTCCTGGAGACAAGAGTTGAGGTCAAATCAGTTGATGTGATAAATGTGGTCACCAGAGTATGGGTGGCCACATGTGTGAACATGCTCACATTCATTTGCATAAGACAGACTGAAGGTTGGTTAAGACTAGGACCGAACATTGAAGAGGGGATAGAATGTAAAGTGACTTTAGAGAAAGCTCCAATTGAATCTTCTTATAAGAATATACAGCAGTTGCTGCCTCTTTTTTTTTTTTTTTTAAAGCAGCTCAAGCATTTTCTTAGTCAGGCTTTGCCCCTAAAGTCCTTTGACTTTAAGGGATCCCAAGCTTGTGGTAATCTTTTATAAAGCAAGCTTTCATTATCTACTTAGTCATCCTGCCTATTCCATTCCTGTGAGATGTCAAGATTTCTTTTATAAGATCAAATTTGTCCTTTGATTTTTTTTTTTAGTACATTATGTATATTGTTTTCCTGGTTCCATAGATGTCTCTTTATTTTCTTTTTTTTTTTCAGAGGTAAATGTGTTGTTTTATTTTTCTTCAACTTTGTATCCCTAGAACCATCACGAGGCCAGTATCTCTAGGCTCTCACAAAGTATTTGAGCTAGGAATAGTGCAAATGCTCTATAGAATGATTCCTATTTATTTATTTTAATATGTTTGGTTTTCAGCATTGATTTTCACAGGCGTTTGAATTACAAATTTTCTCCCCATTTCCTCCCGCCCCCCACTCCAAGATGGCGTACACTCTGGTTGCCCTGTTCCCCAGTCTGCCCTCCCC
>JAQQSZ010004259.1:0-14204 GCA_028646595.1 Phalanger gymnotis | reverse complement strand
GGGACTGTTGGCAATAAGCAGACAGTGGAACCGAAGAAGTTGTTGGGCAGAGCCTATGGAAAAGAAGCAAAAACAAATGGAAAAGAAGAAGCAAAGCTCTTCTTTGGAAAAGAGCTCTTGGGAAAGGGGATGGGAAGGGGGATGAGAGAGAGAGAGACAGACAGACACACAGATACATAGAAAGGATTACTAGGAAGAGAGAGAGAGAGAGCCAGGGGAAGGGATCATTGGAAAAGAAAGTATCCGGTCCTGGGGGGAGTGGTGAGACAAGAAGAAGGGACCATGGGGAATAAGGCGAGAGAAGGAAGATACCACTGATGAAGGGAGAAGAAAGAGTGACACAACGAGAGGGACCTATATGGACAGAAAGAGAGGGATAAAAAGAAAAAAAAACACTGTGTATTAAGGAGAAAAAAAGAAGCAAGGTACTATTAGGAAAGGTAAGTGGGAGGTAGGGAGACAAAGGGGAGGGAGCATAGAGGATGGGGTAAGAAGGAAAACAGCACTGAAAAGATGAGAGGGGAGAGAAAATTAAGAGGATGAATAGTGATGGGGAGGCAAGAGACAGTCGAAGGGAATGGACCATTGATAGGGAAAAGAGGGAGAGAGGAAGAAGGAAGGGACCACTGATAAAAAAGGGAGTGAGGAAGACAAAGGGAAGAGACCATAGGGAATGGAGGGGAAAAGAAGAAAGATACCATGAGGGAGCGTAGAAAAAAGCGAGAGAAATGGGAAGGCATCGCTGGAAATGAGACATAGGGAGAGACCAAAGGAAAGAACCACTGGTTAGGAAGATGAGGGAGAGAGGAAAGGGGCCATTAGGTGAAGAGGAGTGGAGAGAAACAAAGGGAAGAGACCATGGAGGATGGGGATGGGGAGAGATGGAAGATACCATTAGGGAGGGGAGAAAAAGGTGAGAGACAAAGGGAAAGAACCACTGGTTAGGAAGAAGAGGGAGAGAGAAAGAGGGAAGAGACCATTGAAAAAAGAGGAGTAGGGAGAGATGAAGGGAAGAGACCACGGAGGATGATTGTGGGGGGAGAAGGAAGATACTATTAGGGAGAAAAAGGTGAGAGAAAATGGGAAGGCATCACTGAAAATGTGAAATAGGGAGAGACAAAAGGAAAGAACCACTGGTTAGGAAGAAGAGGGAGAGGGGGAAGGGGCCATTAGGAAAAGAGGAGTGGGGAGAAACAAAGAGAAGAGACCACGGAGGATGGGCATGGGGAGAGATGGAAGATCCCATCAGGGAGGGGAGAACAAGATGAGAGACAAAGAGAAGGAACCACTGGAGATGGGGGCAGAGGGACAAAGGGAAAAGAACTGTGGGCCGCAGGAAAGGGAGAAAACAAGGGATGAGAACATTGTGAATATCTGGGGAAATCCAGAGAAGGAAGCAGAGTGTGTTGCTGGGAGGAGAGCCAGTGGCTAAAGAGCAAAGGAAGAAAGCTCTTGCTAATGGGTGTGTGCTAGGGAGAGGCCTGGGCACTGTGCAGACTCTCCAATAAGACAAGAGAGAAGTGCAGTAGGGACAGAACAGCAGGGCCTGGGCATAGTCAGGAGGCAGAGAGGGATCTGAGTGATTAAAGTGGCAGGAAATGGGATGGGAATTGAACCCCTGCATCTGACATTTCCTAACTGGTGAAGGAAGGGCCCAGGTGGGGGAAGGAAAATAGAAAACAGGTCTGAGACCAATGGGAAGGGGTTGAGGCCAAAGAGGCAGCCAGGGGTCAGTGTGGCCAGAGCCATGGACTTGGAGCTTGGGGTAAGGGTGGCCTGAAGAGGAAGCCTGCCTCACAGACTGAGCTGTGTGACCCTGGGCAAGTCACTTAGCACTTCCTTTAAACCTCAGTTTCTTCTGCTCTAAAATGATGGTCTGGAACTCAACGGCCTTTAAAGTACCTTCCAACTCAAAAATCCTGTGGTGTTATAAGAAAAAGAAGAGAAAAGCTCCTAGGAATTGGGGTGGGAAGGGAGAGATACAGTTAGAAGGAAAATTCCTTTAAAGAGAGAGACAGAGAGACAGGGAAACAGATAAGGGACAACAGAGGGACTACAGAGAATAGGCTTATTGGTGGTGGTGGGTGAGGCAGCTGATTCTCCCAGTGGATAAAGCATGGTGCTTGGAGTCAGGACCTGAGTTCTAGTGCTGACTTACAAACCTACTTGCTCCCTGTCCCAGAACAGGTTTCTTTAACTGTCTAAGCCTCATTTTCTTCAGGGTTAGACTCAACTGATACTTTAGTTTCCTTCCATATCTATCCTTTGATCTATAAGTGACAGAAGGAGAAGGAAAAGGCTAAATGGCCTTTCCGTGGCACTCTCAAAGGTGCCAAAGGCTTCTCGAAAGTGGATTCAAAGGGAATGAGCAGGACTGGCCTCACTGTGTGCAAAGGAGAGGTGGAGAATGAAAGGGGATGGACAACAGGGGATAAGAGGGAGAAGATGGAAGGAAGAGCACTTGGGGTGGGCCGGTTTGGGGGAAGGCACAAAGGCAGAGAGAGACAAAGAGATGGGGAGGGGAAGAGACTATTTGGTAGTTGGACAAGAAAGAAGGAAGAGACCATTGTGGAGGGTGGGGAGAAGCAGAGAGGAGGGAGCTGAATGACCCAGTAGGGGGCACATCTGAGGATAAAAGGGATGGGCTGGGGGGCAGGTTTTGTTATAATAGAATATTGTACTTGGAATCAAATAACCCTGAGTTTGCAACTGGCCTATGAAAATTGTCAACTGGCTTAGTCATTTAACTTTTCTCAGCTTGAATTTACTCCTTTAAAAAAAGATAGAGATGGAGTTGGCCACCAAGGGGCCCTTCCAGTTGGATGATCCATCAGTGATAAAGAGAAAACGCAAAGTCCCACTGGAGTGGATGGGCAGGAAAGAGAATAAGGGGACAAGAGACCCAGGGAGGGGCCCACTGGGATGGATGGTGTGTGTGTGTGTGTGTGTGTGTGTGTGTGTGTGTGTGTGTGTGTGAGAGAGAGAGAGAGAGAGAGAGAGAGAGAGTATGAGGGTGGTAGGAAGACAAAGGGAAATGTTCATTCAAGATGGAGGAAGAGAACCATAGTGAAGCCACCACTGGGGACAGAGGAAAGAAAGAAAACAAGGGAGGAGACCGTTGGTTATAAAGAAAGAGCAATTGGGAAGTAAGGAGAGAGTGAGAAGGAAAGGACCACGGGGAAAGGAATGGACCACAGGAAGTGGAGTGGGGAGGAGAGGTGGAAGAACATAAGAAGGGACACTATGGATAGAGGGGGAGGGACAAAGGGAAAGAATAACTGAGCATTAAGGAGAGAAAAAGAAGGAAGGGACCATTGGGAAATTGGGGCGTGCTCAGGGGCAAAGAAAGACAAAGGGGATGGAACACAGGGATTGAAGGGGGAGGGAAAAGGAAAATCCCACTGGGAGGGGGAGTTAGACAATGGGAAGGGACCAGTATGGATAGAGGGAGAGAGACAAAATAGAACCACTGGGTAGGAGGCAGAGAAAAGAGGCCAGGAATAACTGGGAAAGGAGGAGAGGTGAGAGACGGAGGAGAAGGAAGACAGCACTGGGGAGAGGAGAAGGGAAAGAGACAATTCAAGCAATGAACAGGGATGGAGATCTGGGAGAAAGACAGAGAAGGGACCACTACTTAGAAAGAAGAGGGAGAGAGAAAGAGGGAAGGGACCATTGGGAAAAGAGGAGAGGGAGAGACAAAGGGAAGAGACCACGGAGGATGGGGATGGAGGGAGATGGAAGATACCATTAGGGAGGAGAGAAAAAGTTGAGAGAAAATAGGAAGGCATCACTGGAAATGGCACATAGGGAGAGACAAAGGGAAAGAACCAATGGTTAGAAAAAAGAGGGAGAGAGAAAGAGGGAAGGGACCATTAGAAAAAGAGGAGTGGGGAGAGACAAAGGGAAGAGACCATGGACGATGGGGATGGGGGGAGATGGAACATGCCATTAGGGAGGGGAGAAAAAGGTGAGAGACAAAGGGAAGGCACCACTGGAGATGGGGGCAGAGGGACAAAGGCAAAAGAACTGTGGGCTGCAGGAAAGGGAGAAAACAAGGGATGAGAACATTGTGAATATCTGGGGAAATCCAGAGAAGGAAGTAGGGTATGTTTGTGGGAGGAGAGCCAGTGGCTAAAGAGCAAAGGAAGAAAGCGATTGCCAATAGGGCTGTGCTAGAAAGAGGTCTGGGCACTCTGCAGACTGTCCAATAAGACAGGAGAGAAGAGCAGCAGGGACAGAGCAGCAAGGCCTGAGCATAGTCAGGAGGAAGAGAGGGATCCAAGAGATCAAACTGGCAGGAAATAGGATGGGAATTCAACACCTCCATTTGACACTTACTAGCTGGTGAAGGAAGGGCCCAGGTGTGGGGAAGAAAGAGAGAAAACAAGTCTGAGACCAATGGGAAGGGGTTGAGGCCAAAGAGGCAGCCAGGGGTCAGTGTGGCCAGAGCCATGGACTTGGAGCTTGGGGTCAGGGTGGCCTGAAGTGGAAGCCTGCCTCACAGACTCTGAGCTGTGTGACCCTGGGCAAGTCACTTAGCACCTGCTTTAAACCTCAGTTTCTTCTGCTCTAAAATGATGGTCTGGAACTTAAAAGCCTTTAAAATACTTTCTGGCTCAAAAAATCCTGTGGTTATGTGGAAAAGAAGAAGAGGAAAGCCCCTAGGAACTGGGGTAGGAGAGGAGAGATACAGTTAGAAGGAAAATTCCATTAGATACATAGAGGGAAAGACAGAGAGGCAGAGACATAGGGGAGGGACCACAAAGAACTGGGATAGTGATGGTGGTGGGTAAGGCAGCTGGTTCTCCCAGTGGATAATGTGTGGTGCTTGGAGTCAGGCATACCTGAGTTGTAGTGCTGGCTTACAAACATATTTGCTCCCTGTCCCAGAGCAGGTCTCTCTAACTGTCTAAGCCTCAGTTTCTTCAGGGCTAGACTCAATTCACCCTTAAGTTTCTTTTTTCATTATTTATTTTTTTTAGTTTTCGACATTCACTTCCATAAGTTTTAAATTTTCTCCACTTTCCTCCTCTTTCCCTCCCCAAGAGGGCCTGCAATCCGATATAGGCTCTATGTATACATTCCTATTAAACATATTTTCACATTAGTCATGTTGTATAGAAGAATTATAACAAATGGGAGGAACCATGAGAAAGAAAAAAGCCAAAACAAAACAAAAAAAGAAGGAAAAGAGTCTGCTTCTCTCTGCATTCCAACTCCATAGTTCTTTCTCTGAATGTGGATGGCATTTTCCATCATGAGTCCTTTGGAATTGTTTTAGGTCCTTGCATTGCTCAGAAAGGCTAAGTCTATCAAAATCGGTGCTTGCACACTGTTCGCCCTTAAGTTTCCTTCTACTTCTAAACCTCTGATCTCTAAGTGACAGAAAGCAAAGGAAAAGGCTAAATGACCTTGCTGTGGTGGAGAGAGACTCTCAAAGCTGCCAAAGCCTTCTGGGGAGTGGATTCAAAGGGAAGGAGAAGGACTAACCTCACTGTGTACAAAGGAGAGGTGGATAATGAAAGAAGAAGATGGACAACAGGGGATGAGAGGGGGAAGATGGAAGGAAGAGCACTTGGGGTGAGCCAGTTTGGGGGAGACACAAACACAGAGAGAGATAAAGAGAGTGGGAGAAAGAGTACTTGGCAATTGGATGGAAAGGGAGGGAAGAGCCCACTGTAGATGCTGGGGAGAGATAGAGAGGAGGGAGCTGAAGGACCTAGCGGGGGGTGCATCTGAGGATGAAGGGGCTGGGCTGGGAGGTAGCTCTTTGCCAGAGCAGAGAGAATGTTCTACTTGGATTCAGATCACTCTGAATTGGCAACTTGCTTCTGAAAATCACCAGCTGGTCACGTCCCTTAACTTTTCTCAGCTTGAATCTCCTCCTCTAAAAAAAGACAGGGATGGAGTTGGAGCTGGCCACTAAGGGTCCCTTCCAGTTGGATGATCCTATCAGTGATCCAGGGAAGGGCCCATTGGACGTGGATGGCTGGAGAGAGAGACAATAAGTCTCCTCCCAACGAGAGCATGGTAAGCAGAGTCAAAATGTTATGAATTCAAGCTCCTCTCGCAAACCTACTAGCTGTTCAGCCCTGAGCATGTCACTCAAACTCTCAAGCTCCGTTTTCTCTTATGTAAAAAAGACATCTTTGGACTTGATGGCCTCTCAGACCCCCTCAAGCTCTTTACCAAGAGAGAAGGAAAAAACTACTTGGTCCTGAGTAGAGGCAGAGAGAATGAGATTGAGGGAAAAGGCTTCTGAGAAGGAGAGAGAAATGCAGGCAAGGGGATACCATGGACAGAAGAAAGGGAGAGTCAAAGGAAGGCAATAAGTGATGATGGGGGGAGATAGAGTGGAGGCTAATCCAGTAGAGAGAGACAGAAATACATAGACATAAATGGAGACAGAGACACTTGAAGGAAAAGACTCATTCGTAAGAGGAGACCACTGTGCCAGGGCTCGAGAGGCTAAGGTCCAGGACCGCAAGGGAGGGAGGAGAAGAGGCAGGGATCAAAGGGGAAGGGATACCTGGGGATGGGCTGAGAGGAGGTATCTGGGTATTAATGAGAGAGAGAGAGAGAGAGAGAGAGAGAGAGAGAGAGAGAGAGAGAGAGAGAGAGAGAGAGAGAGAGAGAGAGAGAGAGAGAGAGAGAGAGAGAGAGAGAGTTCAGAGAGGATTCTGGGAAGATGGTTGGGTAAGTCAGAAAATCCCAAGCTCTCAAGATTTCCCCCCACAAAAGAGTTAAAATAGCACCATAGAGTGAACAAAGTGTGGGTGGAGACCAAGAAGAATAGGGACATAACCAGGGTGTTCCTGGGACAATTTGAGAAGATCGGAAGAAAAATCCCAGGACGAGGTTTGGTGTCTGCGGCGAGTCAACACCTGCAGGCTAGGGTCCGCTTTAACAACAAGCGGCAAGCCCTGGGGTTAGTTGGTTTGAGAGGCTGCCTTGGCCCCAGCCACAGGAACTTTTCACCCCGGGGTAGTGAGAGGAGTTGCACGTTTGAGTCCAGGAAGATTGAGGGAGCCTCTGCTGATGAGGAACGCCAGACCCAGCTGTGCTGTGAAGAGCGGTGGGGTTGATAAGGAACCAGCACATGCCCAGTGAGTGCAGAAGCAGTGGGGCAGAAAGCCCCCAGCTATGGGCACTCCAGGCTAGAGAGGAGAACTGATGATCTGGGGCAAGAGGCACCGTTTCCCATACCCCAGGGTAGAGGTGATTACAAAAATCAAGCTGTTACCACAAAAAAAAAATGCACAGGCAAAGGAGAACGAATCCAACCATAGAAAGCTATTACGAGAATAGAGATGACTGGGGTTCATCTTCAGAGGAGGATACTGAAGTAAAGAAAATCCCAAAGAGTAACGTCCAATGGTCACCTGCCCAAAAAGAATTTATAGAAGATCTTAAAAAGGACTTTAAAAATCAAATGACAGAGATGGAGAAAAAACTTAAAAAAATAATTGGAGAAAAACAAGAAGGTTATGAAAGGAAAGTCAACCAATTAGAAAAGGAGATCCAGAACCTCAAGGAGGAAAATGACACCTTGAAAATTAGAATTGGACAAAGTGAAGCCAGTGAAACTATAAGAGATCAAGAAATAATTAAACAAAATATGAATGATGAAAAAATGGAAGAGAAAGTGAAACATAAGGAAAACAACAGATCTGGAGAATAGATCAAGAAGAGAAAATGGAAAAAATAATCAGACTAACTGAAAGTTATGATCACAAAAAGAATCTTGATACAATAATACAAGAAATAATTAAAGAAAATTGTCCTGAAGTATTAGAACAAGGCAGGGAAATAGAAATAGAAAAAAATCCATCGAACACCACTTAAAAGGGATCCTATGAGGAAAACTCATTTGAATATCATAGTCAAATTCTGAAACCCTTAGCTCAAGAATAAAATATTAAAAGCATCAAGATTAAAACAATTTAAATATGAGGGTGCCACAATTAGAATTACACGAGATATAGCAGCAGAGACATTAACGAACTGCAGATCTTGGAACACAATATATTGAAGAGCAAAAAAACTGGGGCTCTGGCCGAAAATATCATACCCTGCAAAGTTAAGTTTTATCTGGAATGAAAAAAATGGACATTTGTTAAACTCTCAGACTTTCAAGACTTTGTTAAAAAAATCCTGAACTTAATAGAAGATTCGTCATACAAGAACCAAGAGAGACATAAGGTACATACGAAAGACTGATTATAAGGGATTCATAAGGACAGACTGTTTACCTTTTATATAAGTATATTGCAAAATGTATGTCTGAGGTTCTTATTAATAATTGGCAAACTCATAAGAAAGATTGGGGTAAACCTGAATATGATATGAATTTAAAAAGTAAAACCATTTAGGAACAGCAAAAAAGAGCATTTTATACAAATGAGGTGCAAGAGGAAGAATGGATACAGAGGAATTAGAGGAGGAGAAGGGCTGGTAGTTCTGGAAACCTACTTTCCTCAGGAATGGGTTTAAGAGGGAATAATACATACATATTTAGAAGAGTATAAAAGTCTTCTAAATTTAGAAGAAATAAAATGGCAGGGGCATAGGGAGGGGAAAGAGGACAAAGGAGGGATTTTTAGAGGGAAGAATGAGGGAATAAGTAAAGGGGGGGTATAGAAGGGTGTTTAGATTTATGGGACTGGGAGGATAGGGGAGGGATCCTTGGAGGAGAGTAGGTAAGTAATAGGAGGGCAAGGTAGTCGGTAGAAGTAAAGTAGAGGAGTCAGGAAGGATAGGAAACAAGAGATATGCACAAAAATAAAAACAAAGATCAGGAGTAGAGTATGTTTGGGAAAGTATATATGTTAGATATGTATATATGTGTTAGAAACATATTTACATTGTCTAGGAATAAACAATACTCGTTGGAAGGCCAAGAAGGTTTTAATTATATCTGACATTTATTCCTCCTGAATAAATGGGTACGTCCCCTTAACAGAGTAAGGGAAGTATGAGGGGCTCAGACAAATGCCAGTCCTTTTATTGGCTCCTAATTCAAATCTCCCATCTGGCTCTTCATTGGCCACATGCAACCCCCTGAACTGCCCATGTCATGCCTTCTTCAAACAGCTACTTAAGCATGTGTACAAGCCTCTAACCTTTAACCCTATCAGATGCCTGGTCTCTGCTCTAAAGCTGGGGGAGGGGGGGAAATACTTTCAACTCTGTGGAAACAAAACTGCTTCCACCATTTCTCACAATTTCCCTTTCTTCTTTTATTCAAATTTTTGTTTCCACATCTTTAATACTCCCTTACTCTTTCTCATCTGAATTCTTCCCCTTGACCACCACCCCTTTAAGTAAATATGGGAAGGGTTGATCAACACATTGACAAATCAAAGGAGGCAGTCTCCTTTATAAATACAGATACAGAGACCTGAAAGAAAACAATAACGTAATTCTCCCTTTAAGATTCAAATGTCTGTTCCCATACAGCTGTCTGGCAGGGAACATCATCAATGAAGTCCTCTAGTCATTGGTATTTATTCCAGCCACCTCCAGCACAGCATCTCAGCATCTTTTTGTTCTTGTCTTCTGGTAGGAACCAGCTTTTGTCCATGCTCCTACAAAAGTGACCTTAGCACAATTTTTAAGTTACTATTTCTAATCCTTATATCCTGATCATTTTTACAAATTCAAAATTGGAACCTTGGCCAATTGTCATGATGAAAACCCAGTTTCTTATGCTTTACTTTAATCCGTTATTAATTTCCTCACCAGGAGGATGAGATTTCACTAAGGAATTAATAACAGGCTCCAATACAAACAATACAATAATCAATTTTTAACACAGTACATATAAAATCATAAACTTTTATTCATGTTAAGTTTCTTTTAAGACATTTACAAAATAAAACACAAGCCATTCTTCTTTTAACATTAATAGTTGTAACAAAATTTTAGACAAGCATGATATTAACCAAATAAGAAAATAACATTCTCACAAGCCCTTGACCTAATTGTCTCCATACTATTACAAAGACTTAAAGGACCCTAATCTATACAAGACCCTATACAGGGCCTTTATAAGGGACCCTAACTTATACAGGAACACTAATCCCAGTCCTATAGTAACCCAAGATGCTTCATAATCAATCTTTTTAGTAGATTTGTTACTGTACTTACAAAACCTTCTAATTCAAATCTTCCATCTGGCTCTTCATCAGCCAGATGCAACCCCCTGAACTGCCCATGTCATGCCTTCTTCAAACAGCTCCTTAAGCACAGAAATTTGCCACTAAGAGATTAAGGACTTAACTTATAGTGACTTCCTGTCAACTCCAGGCAGAAGTTGTGTCAAACTGCAAGCTGCATTGAATGAGGCTTAAAGTCTGCCAGGTTTCAGTTAAGGAATCAAGTCAAAAGAGTCCCACCTCAGCACAAGCAGAACGGTTGCCCTTTCAATCTTCCCATGAAATCATACCTGTAGTTCATACTTGCCCCTTACAGGGCTGCCGGCATCATGGATCAGTGGCTCAGACAGCCTTCCTTGATATTCACATGTGGAGTTAGATTCAGAAACAGTCAGTTAACAGTCCCATTAAGTCTTTGAATGGCAACTTCCAATAATCAGTTTAAGATATGACTATAATCTTGTTGTGCCCTGTCCCCTGGTTTACCCTTCATCTTGCCCCAGCTTGCCCCACGGTTTGTGCTCCCATCTCCATGGAAATAATCCTGCCCCTGCTTGCCCCACAGTTTGTGCTCTTATCTCCATGGAAATATAGTCCCACCAGGGGAACCCTGCCTGTGGTAAAAGTAACCGCCCAAGGCATAATTTTGGGAAATTGCTCAGGGCCCAGTCACCCTCCCTGTTTGGGAAGTTGCCACCTAGCCACTTTCCTTATAAGTCTCTAAAGCTAGGTATTAACCAATTGCTTTTCTCTGCTTCTGTAAGTTCCTGCTTTTGCAAGATCTGACCAAGGCAGTTTGTGTTTTTTCCCTTTAAATACGCTGACCCTGATTGGAGCTGTTCGATTTGAGTCTTTACTCCGAACAGTCACAAGCTTGAAGAAATCCACTTCAAAATTTATATCTGGGTCTCGCTCGCTTTTTTTGGCACAACAATCTCACATTGCTTAAGGAACATCTCTAAAGGGAGCCTTAAATAGCTTGCATGTACTTCCACCATTCAAAAAATCTTCCCATTAAGATCATAAGTTATTGCTCTAACACATTTGCATCAGTTTCCCAGGCTTTTCTGTTCTCCTCTAACTATGCCTGATCTGAAAAAATGAAATATACTTCAACAATTGAGCCATATAAATATGATAGGTTCAAACGCTAACTTCATCTTACATTTTAGATCATGGAATGGATTCATATCCAAACAGCCACATTTAACTTTTCCCATCAATGCAAAAGTATTCTGTAACTTATCTCTCTCTCTAAGAAGCTTACACTGAAACTCTTTTTTCCAAACTAAAGATGTCTCTGATTTAATTCCAGTAATTAATTACACCACTTGTATTAATACCCACTTGCTCTTACATCTCTTTGAAACATATAAGGACCTTATTCCACATAGATACACAGTAACTTTAAATCTTGTCCTTAGTCTATGGGATATGATTCAACATTTGCATCTTTGTTTCACAAACTCATTCCCATTAATATTTAGAAAGAATGTTATCTTTCACATGACTATACAAGAGTACCAATTTACCCAAGCATTTGATTGAAAACAGCAAGATTTCACATATTTGCGTTAATCAGATTTTCCATTTTTCCCCATAAAACCTTCTAGGTCTTTGGATACCACAACTTCACTTCACAACAGTAACATATTCTGACAGACACCTTTCTTTTTATCACTAACTTTTTATTTTAATTAGAGAGACCTCCCTCAGAGGGTTGGTTCTTTTGTATCAGATGGCAAATTTCACTAATTAAAACTTTACCTGGACCCACATCTCAAATTCTAATCTTATCCTAAAAACCGATTACTAGAAATCAGTTCTGATGACTTTAAAAAGCCAGGTTTGGAAGTCTGCTGGTTTCTGACCCTTGCTGTTCTCTTTCTTTCAGTAAAACTTAAATCCCAGTAACTGCTGCCCTTCCCCCCCTTCCCTTCTTCCAGGTTGAAAAGGTAAGGCTCTTCCTTCTTATCTAAACTAAAGGAGGGGAGGGGAAGTGGGGGAAAGGGGTGTTTCAAAGCAATCCCAACTTTTTAACCTGAAGGCATCCCAAAGTGTCCTATAGAATTTCCTGTCTCTGCTCCTACCATGAGTGCTAAAATTTCCCTGTCTTACCTTATCTTCTGTCCCTAGTCCCACCCAGACTCATAAAATTCAAGCTAAAAATCCTGGTTTTAGTTAACAGCCTCAATTCTTAATTAAGTACAATTCTTAGTCTAACATCTAGATTATAAGAGGAATTGCTTTTCATAAATTCCCAAAGTATAACAACTAAATCCCTAGATATCACAAAGTGCCAAATTGTCACAAAACCCTTAGATCTCACAAAGTCTTAGTTTAATAATGCCTTAAACATTTTTATGTATTTACAACTTGAAACTACCCATCTTCAATTTAGAGTGCACCTCTAAGTCTCCTTACACAAGGAGTCATTCATCTCATAACCACTGTATACATTTTCATAAGTAACCCAGATTTCAAAACGAAAATCTGCTGTAATATTATTTGTTTATAACCAAATATAACAGTCTCAAACTATCACATTTTTTTTTAAAAAAGATCAATTGGGGGGGAGGTGGAGCTAAGATGGCCACATGAAAACAGAGTCTTACCGGAGCTCTCTCACAAGCTCTGTCAGATACCTATAAAAATGAATCTGAGCAGATCTGAGAGAGTTAGAAGCTGCTAGCAGTCTGAGTGGGGCCAGTTTCCAAGCCAGGAGAGTCTGAAAGGTCGACGGGATAGATCTATAGGCTGGGAAAGGGCTCCTCGGAGCTGCACCAGACAGCACCAAGGTGGAAGCAGCTGTGGAAATCAGCCAGCGACCCAGACTGAGAGAAAGCTGGGTACCCAAAACTGGGGGAAATCCCCAGGCCTCCTAACACAGGACAGGAGTCTGTAGAAGCGACAAGAGGCAGCAGCACAATGTCACCGGCCATGAGACATCAACTCCTGAGGCTTACAGCCCAAGGGTTTGAAACACGTGTTCTAGAACTTCTGGGAGACATAATGGCCAGGTAAATGGCTCTAATCCCTCCCCCCCACCACCCAGAGAATTCCTCAGGAAAAAAAAGTGCTGGACTAGAGGAGACAGAAGTGGGGCTTTGGTGGCCAAGCAGTGGGAGATCCTGAGTCCCAGAGAGGCAGAGCCAGCAGGGGTCAACACCAGGAGCCCAGACATACCTTTGCACAGCTAGGGGAAGTGGCAGATACCAGCACAGACAACAAACAGCTGAGATCGTTGCTGAAGAGCAACAGTGCTGGAGAGCAGCCCCAAGGGAAGAGGAAACTGCAGGCAGCCAGACCCCTCCCCCACACTTCGGGAAACTGAAGGCTATAATACACAAAGCCATTAACTCGACTCACAATCCCCAGAACAAGAAACCTGGGACAGAGAGCTCTGAGCCCCCAAAGCAGAAATTCACTGTAAAGCTAGGTAAAAGCTAACCAACATGAAGAAGAACACGAAAAAACCGAGGACCATTGATTCTTTTTATGGAGACAGACATGACCAAAATACCAATTTGGAAGAGGATTGCATTGACACTATACCCACATCTGATACCTCAAAAGGGAATGTGAACTGGTCTCAAGCCCAAAAAGCATTACTGGAAGAGCTAAAGGAAGATTTTAAAAACCAAATTAAGGAAATAAAAAGAAAAAATGGAAAAAAAACCCACTGACGAAATCAAGTCCTTAAAAAATAAGATTGGTGAAATGGCTACAGAGATTCAGAATCTAGATGAGAAAATGACACCCTGAGAGGTAAAATCAACCAATTGGAAAAGAAGACTCAAAAGCAAAATGAAGACAGCAGCTCATTAAAAATTAGAATTCAGCAAGTGGAAGCTAATGACTCTATGAGGCATCAAGAAGTAGTAAAACAAAATGTAAAGAATGAAAAAATAGAAAAAAATGTGAAATATCTGATTGGAAAAACAACCAACCTGGAAAATAGATCCAGGAGAGACAATTTAAGAATTATTGGTCTACTGGAAATCCATGATGAGAAAAAGAGCCTTGACAGTATCTTCGAAGAAATTA
>JAQQSZ010004258.1:0-14205 GCA_028646595.1 Phalanger gymnotis | reverse complement strand
AAGTATCAGAATAATGCTGGAGGTAATTTTCAACTAAAGGGTCACGAAGAAGGCTGCCAGCTGAGCTGGTCACGAAATAAAAGTCCTCTTGTCCTTGCAAAGGAGCTGCTCTCTTTTCTGTGTGCCCCTTATTCTTCTACTTGTTCACACACAGTGACACTTCCAGTGATGGAGGCCCACCTTCCGCCCACCTTTCTTTGTCAGAAAGTTCATCCAGAGTCAGAAATTCAAGGGAGGAGACCTGGGGATGTGTTCTATGACATTCAATGGGAGGAGTGCCAGGATGAAAATATCACTCAATATCAACTAAAATAATGCCAAATAGTTCAGGAAATGCAAAATATGTCACTAGGGGTCTTGAGGAAAAGGAGGAGAGAGCAAGAATTGATCAAAACCTAGGGGAGGTCAGTTAGGGGACTGATTTTAGGTCACAGCTGATGATAATGGAACACATTCCTTTCAGCCTCCAGCACCACCTGCTCCCCAGAATATCTCCTTGACTTGTATGCTAAAATCCATTTAACAAGGAGCAAAACCTTGTCACATAAATGAAGATTTTCTAACCATTCAATGGATCTCAGACATCACTAATATACGTAGTCCATCCACTGATGCATATTGCATCCATTTTTCAATCATATTTTTCCTTAATCATATCTTTTATATAACTTCTTACACACAACAGATCGTCATAAGAAATATGTTGTACTTTATTTGCACCCTACAGGAGTGTCTCCTTTCCTCTTGGATAACTAATAATTTTATTTGGTTTACTACCTGTGTGACCTTCGGCAAAACACTTAACTTTCCTAAGCTTTAGTTAACTGACAAGCAAATTAAAAGATTGGACTAGGTGGCAAGTCAAGTCCCTTACATATTTACACCAATACTCCTAAGACTGTAATGTTCTAGGATTCACAACTATACAGCCCCTCTGAGAGAATGTTTGCGATGAAAAAATAAGTCTTTGCACCGGGGTATAGCTTGAGATCTAAAATCACTGTGCTATTCTCCAAATATAGTATAGCTCACTTTTCCTCTCATCCAGTTCTGGGTCCATATGTAATCCATTTCCCAGATATGAACATCTATGTACTAACTCAGTGAACTGACCATCTAACTGCATATCACAGTCTGGACAATGAGCATTTTTTATCCATTTAGTTTTTCTACCATAGATTATTAGGCTTCTTTCTTCTGAATAGTCATAGACTTACTTCAGGATGCTCTATAATATTCATTCATTCATTCATTTATCCATTCAATAAGCATTGATTATGTGCCTACCGTGTGCTAGGCAGTGGAGATACAAAGAAAAAAACAATTTTTTGCCTTCTATTGAAGATATGTATTGAAGATAAGTAAATATAAACTATAAATAAATGTAAAAATGACTTCCAAAGGATACTGAGGTAGGGGTGAGAGATCAGAAAAGGCCAAAGGGAAGAGGTGGCCCTTAGGTTTGAATGGAGTCAGGAATTTTTTAAAGTCAGAAGTAAAGAGGGAAGGCATTCTAGGTATGACAGACAACCTGGGCAAAGGCACAGACAGAGATAGGAGATAGAATGCGAGCACCAAGTGCAACCTAAAGGAAGCCATTTTGGCTGGAGCGTTGAGTGGTCGAAGAGAATACTGTATAATATGTCTGGAGGCAGATTGGGAAAGGCTAGAAAGGCCAAAAAGAGGAGTTTTTATTTTATCCTAGAAACAAGAGGAAATCACTAGAGCTTTTTAATGTCGATGGAATAACGTGATCAAACCTAGGCTTTTTAAGAAATATATCAGTTTAGAGGTTGGGTGGAGGCTGGATGTGAGAGAGGAGAAACTGGAGGCAGGCAAACCAATTAGGAGACTATTAAAATAATCCAGGTAAGAAGTAATGATGATTTGATCTAGAACAGTCTCTATGCATGTGATAAAAAGGATATATTCAAGGGATGCCATAGAGGTTGAATCAATGAGACTGAACAACTGATTGAATATGAGGATGAGAGTGAAGGAAGAGTCAAGGATGAGTCTAAGTTTGCAAGCCTGGATGACTGGAAGGATAGAGCTGATCTCAGCAGAGATAGAGAAATTAGGAAGAGGAGAAAGTTGGGAGAGGGGGCAGATGATGAATTCATTTTTGGATATGTTGAGAATGAAATGCCTACAGGACAGCTATTTGCATATGCCCATTGTCAGTTGATATTGTGGGGCTGGAGCTCAGGAGAGAAAGTAGGGCTTGATGCCATCAGTACAATTTCATCTTCGAACAGGAACATTTGGAGGACCTCGCCATTTATAGGGAATCTGTTTTCCAATTGGACCTTGAACAAGAGATCCTTTTGACAGTGTCAAACATGCTTTGCGATTAGACAACTACTTTTTTAAAATGCCACAGTTGACTAATTATAGGGTTTCATCGGACAGTGATGGAATTTGTCATGGAATCTTGTATAATCTTAAAAGATTAATGGAGAAAAGCCTTTAAGGCTATGTTTTCCCCAAGTCAAATGCTTTCTTATAATTAAAAAACCCCCAAACATTAAGAGACTTTGTATTTTACGTATCTTAAAGTCAATTGTAAATCTATAAAGATGCAATGTGCTAGAGAGAACTGCATGTAAAATCGTACCTGTTCCTTTTTCATCTTTTCGTCAAGGATATGCTCAATACACTCAGAGATCATTTTCAAAAACGTTTTTATAAAGATAAGAAAGTAAACACATGTGTTAAAAGTTACTGATGCTCTCTCATTCCCCCTTTCTGGGTATAAACATTGTTGATAATGCTTCCTATTCTTTGGGTATCTTTCCTCCCCTGAGATGTTTTATAAAGGACTTTAGATGGTCTCTAGTTTGCTGCTTCCAGCACATATTTTCTTGGTATCTCCTTGGTTGGGTCTAGACACTCTTTCAGAGCTTGTCTTCCCAAGTGTCATTTCTGCTTCTTTGTACAGCACACCAGGGACTGAGACACTAGGGCCTGACCCTATAGCTGTTAATGAAAACAGATCTTTAAAGAAATGTGGACAAATTTCTTCCACTTTAAATATCTTTATTATCCTCACAATTGTTGTTCAGTCATTTTTCAGTTGTGTCCAACTCTGCATGACCCCATTTGGGGTTTTCTTGGCAGAGATACTAGAGTGCTTTGCCATTTCCTTCTGCAGCTCATTTGACAGATGAGGGAACTGAGGCAAACAGAGTTAAATGACTTACCCAGGGTCACACAGGTAGTAAGTATCTGAAGCTGGATTTGAAGTCGTCTTCCTACCTCCAGAGCCAGTTCTCTATCCACTGTGTCACCTAGCTGCCATTCATCTATGAACGCTTTGGGGCTAATTTAGCACACCTACATCTCACATTGACAAACTAGCTTTCTGTAAAGTTGTTTTTGTTTCCGCTGCTCACTGGTGTGTGAGGTGATACTGTTCATAAACTTCTGCCATCTTCCTTTGTAATGTTTTATCAATCAATTTTCATTCTAATGAGTTTTGTCTTTGGCTACTTGGCAAAAGATCAAGTGTTTGCTGGCTAAGGCAATTTCTGGGCTCATTTGGCCTCCTTAATATGTCTACGTTTACATCAGTTAAAACCATGTAGGAAATCTTTTTTCTCCATCCCCGCTTTTGGGGATTAATGGCTCTTTGGAACACATTAGGTTAGAACTGTTAAAATTTGCATATCATCTTCTTCTAATCTCTAGCTTTTCTTATAAACTGATGACCTTTACTCTAACTAGTCTAAAGCCTGACTGCACACCAACAACCGATATGATTCCTCCATCAATAAATTATCGGTTGTTTTCCACCTGCTAAGTTATACTTATTTTCAATTTTTTGTGATCTTTTTCCATCTTGTGGCTTCCAGCTTTCTCTTGGCTTCTTTCAAGTTTCAACTCAAATCCTACCCTCTGCAAGAGGACTTTCCCTCCTTGAACTCCTCAGTTGCTAGTTAGTGCCTTTCCTCTATTTTGGAGAATCTGGTCAAGTTCTTTGTTGATTTCCTCTACCTCTTCATCTTCTGAGCCAGACGTTGGTGCAAAGCAGCAATTATCTCCATGGTGGTCTTTTTGCTATCACACGTTATGAGGCTAGATGCGGGATGATCAAGAATCCCCCATAAGGGTACTTACAGATGCCTTCAGATGCACAACGAAGCCAGCTCTTCAAATGCCTGTCAAATGCCACGAGCAAGTCTTCCATTTTAGCAACAATTGCTTTTTGCTTCTGATTTCCCTTGGTGACATGGAGGCAGTTCATTTTCCTTAACGGTATGTCAATTTTTTCGTCACTGGACAAAGGTCTTGCATTTATAGAGTGTCAGTTCCGAAAGGCTTAACATATCAGTACAGACTGAGGTGGTCTTAAATTGATTGGCAGCGTAGTATAATGGAAAGGGCATGCTACTGTGAAGGATGAAAGCGGGCCTCTGGTCCTGGTTCTGCCACTAGCTAAGAGTGTGATCCTAGAGAAGTTCGTTACTTTGTTCCAGATTCCAGTTTCCTCACCTCTATGATAAGGTAGGGGGAGGGAGGGTGTTGAACAATACAATTTCTAAGGTTCCCTCTAGCTAGGTGGCGCAGTGGGTAGAGCGACAGGCCTGGAGTCAGGAAGACTCATCTTCCTGAGCTCAGATGTGGCCTCTGACATTTATTAGCTGTATGAACCTGAGCAAGACAGTTAACCTGTTTTCCTTAGTTTCCTCATCTGCAAAATGAGCTAGAGAAGGAAATGGCAAACTATTCTAGTATCTCTTCCAAGAAAACCCCAAATGGGGTCATGAAGAGTTGGGCATGAGTGAAAATAACTGAATAACAATACTCCTCTAGCTGCAACATTCTATGATTCTATAATCATGGACCTTCCTATATGTGGGAGGAAGAAAGCTATGCTATTGCCACTATCATCCCTTCTCGTCTGTTAGTCCATCTTTTTATTGTAACTGCACAAAGTCTATATATCTATAGCCTATATTCTCTCTCTCTCTCTCTCTCTCTCTCTCTCTCTCTCTCTCTCTCTCTCTCTCTCTCTCTCTCTCTCTCTCTCCCTCTCTCTCCCTCCCTCCCTCCCTCCATCCCTCCATATGTATATTTATATACTCTATAATCTTCTTCCCCACTCCCACCCCTCAACTTGATGCATCTGCCCAGGCTGATGCCTGGGAAAATCACGACATCCATTTACTTTTATTTGTTATCAGTAATGCCCTTTTTCAGGACCAACAGGACTGACAAATTAAGGGCACACAATGTCATTAATATAGCTTTACTGCTTAGGTATATGTGTGCCTGTATATACACACACATCCATGCAAGTACTGGCCTAATTTCAGAAGCATGTGCCTTTAAGACACTCCATTACCTCCACATGATGTGGGGAGAATAATAACCTTTACTGATAATAATAATGAATAGTGATATAATCATTATGTCCTTTTAAGGCTCAAAATATTTTCCTGACAACCACTTTATGGAACAGGCCATACAAGTCCTCTTATCCCCATTATACCACTAAGAAAATTGGGGCTTAGTGTGATTAGGTGAGAGGCCTGGGTTACATAGCTAGGAAGGGCAGGAGTTAAGATCAGAATCCAGGCTTCTAAAGGAGCTATACAGCCTAGGGGATAGACTGCTGGCCTTGGAGCAAGGAACACCTGAGTTCAAAAACTCCTTCAGATATTTACTCGCTGTGGAACAACTCACCTGGCATCTCTCAGAATCAGTTTCCCTATCTGCAAAATAAGGAAAATCTAGCAACTACTCAACAGGGTTGTTGTAAGGATAAAATGAGATGATGTATGCAAAATGCTTTGCAAACATTGAAAATTCCACATAAATGTGAGTTTTAATTGTTATTTGGACTCCAAGATAAGCTCTAGTTTTACAACAGCTAATACCAGCCAAATATATTATGTGCATATAGTGTGTCTTGTATGAACAAGGCGTACCCTCCCCCCACCCCAACCCCCCAACTCCAGACTGGAAACCTAGAGGTGTGAAATCAAGCCCCACTTCTTTGCCTAAATAGCTGTGTTACCCTGTTCCAGTCATTTCACTCCTCTGTAAAACAAGAATGGGACAAGACGATGTTCATTGGTCAGGCCCCTAACAGTGCATAAGTTTCTGTGACCTTTGTACAAGTTGAGATGAAAGAGAAGATGATAAATGGAAGCATTTTCAATGAAAGGTTTATGCCACATCAGATGAGACCATTATAGTTGTATGTGTAGAAATTGCCATCAGGTTCTCTTTTCTGCCACCGTAAGCTAAATTTAAGATTATTTCTGCTCCAGAGAAAAGAAAACCAGAAAGTTGAGAGTCTGTTCTCCTCTTATCCTATTTCTCTTCCACCATAGAAATGAGATGTTAATGTTATCCCTACTTACTACAGAGTTATTCTTAAATTTTATTCATGTAACAAGAATTGCAGAAAGGTCTATCAAGGATCTCAAATTTCACTGGCAACTGTAGCAGCAGCCACACTGGCATAACTGGGATGGCCTGCTAGCACAGGTTCTTTGCTCTACTTTACTAGGAAAGATAGCTTTTAAAGGGATCAACAACCTTACTGTTAATTACATTTATTAGTTCAGGGGAAGGGTCAACAACCTGAAAGTCAGAGAAAATACAAGCAGAGAAATTATCATAAAGATCAACAGACAGGGCTCTTAACTGCCTGAACCAAAGCAATATTGCTGTACACTTTACATACACCACTCGATTGAGAGAGCATCTGAGCAGTTGGGGAGCTCTGAACATACAGCTACTCAGAGTCTTGACCAGGGAATCACAAGATCCTTCTCATAAGCAAACCCCCAAAGCAAAATACCAACTGAGAGTATATATACACTTCTTAGAGCCAGAAGGCACCACAACCCTAGTGACTCAGTGCCTAATTAGAAATTAGCAAAAGGTGTGAAAGCCTTCCTACAAGCAAGCCTCCCCTAAGCAAGCTTCCCTTAATGGGCTTCACATGAGGCCTTTTAATGGACAGGGAAGATCTTACATTCCATTAACATTACAGCAACCCAAGTAGATAAGTCTTAGAGAGCTTCCTCAAAAAGGTTAAGCACTTATCCCAAGGTCACTCAGCTAGTACCCCTAATGATATTGACTTGTGTTTATAAACTTTAAGGTTTTCAAAAGGCTTTAGAAATATTGTCTCCTTTTATTGTCACGGTAACTGGAATATTATTGTCCCATTTTATACATGGGAAAACTGAGTGTCTTGCCAAGGGTCACACAGCTAGTTAGTGCCTGAAGTAGAATTTACACTTGGGTCTTCCTAACAGTAGATCCAGAGCTCTATCCCTGTACCACTTAGCTTCCTCAGGGGCAGCATTTGATCCTAGTCTTGATTCAAGGTTAATCACTCTGTACATTGTACTCCATGGCCTCTCTCAGCAAGAATAATATCAACATGGGATTCAATGACCCTACGAAGAATTCTTATCCACATTTTATATGTGAGGAGACTAGAGTTCAGAGAAAGGATGCCTGAGATGAGATAGATCTCAGCAAGTGAAAGTTACAGTCCTTACGACGAAGGAATCTTGGAACTGAAGGTATCTATGAAGTGGTACCTCGGGGAGGGGGCAGGTAATGAGTTTCCCATTGTTAGGCATCTTCAAAAGAAGACTGTTGATTGCAGAAGAGATTTGAGTTTCAAGCAGAAGGTCCTCTCAGGCTCTGTATCACTCTACATGACTTGCACAAAGTCTCCTCTCTAAGTCAGTTAATAAGTAGCCCCAGGGCTCTTGAGGCCAAGTCTCGAGTACTTTCCACTGAACCATTTCTGAGGTGCTGTGTTCTTTATGCCACGAGAGGTTCTGCCCCACTGTGTGATTCATCAAAGCTCTTTGTCACAAATTGCCAGAAAGACATTCTCAAGTCATATGTGGGTCCAATCAAATCCAGGTTCTGAACCCACAGCCACAGATGGCTGGAAGTGAGAACCTACTGGTCCCAGTTGTGAAGGGTGGAGCAGTAATGTGACAGGTCCCTGGATTTCTCAGTGGATTCATGAGGTCCAAATTGTAGGGCCGTGGCAATGAAACAGGAGAAAAATTGCAAGCCAGTGCACAGAAAGAGAAATGCTTCCATGAGGGGTTTTCAGGACAATTGAGCCAGCTCCATTGCTATTTGAACATAAGCAAATAGGCAACTGGAAAGAAGATGAGCTGTCTTGGAGCTTCTCTCATTTTTACCCGTGACTAGCCTCAGGGCTCAAATCCAGCTGCCCGCCTGGCTCTTGGCTAACTTGGCCCAACTCCAAGCATCCCTGTAGACTTCTGGTAGGGTCTGACCCAATCAGGCCAGGAAATAAGGCAACAGCTAGCGACAGGGCCTAATTAGAGAACGGGGCTTAAAGATGAAGAATGGGCAGCCTCAGGGTAACACATGGGTAAGAGGAGGATATAAAACAAGAGTGTGGGATGAATAAAGAAGAAAGAGGTAGTAAGATGTGACATATGTTAGTTATCCTCTTCCCTAAAGCAAAGACATGTTTCCCTAACCTCCAACCATGAAGACTGGTGGTGATGAGAGATTATTGGAGTCTCTCTTTCTCTCGCTCTCTCTCCACCGTCTGGGATTCTTGGGCATGGCTTCCCTTGCTCTGGGCTATTCATATGGGGCTCCTTCTATTTCTTTCTTGGTGTTTCTGTGGGTTTTCTCTCATTGTAGGCATTTTGAATTTTCTTATAGTGGTAAACCCTTCTGGGGGAGGAGGGGAGGATCTTCTCCTTCCTGGGTTTCCTGTTAGGCAACAAAGTTGAGCCTCAAAGGTTTGGCAGCTTTGTCATTGATTTTTGTGGGCAAGAGGGATGGCTCCTTCATCCCGTTTGCCACCTCCCTGTTACAGATCGATTTACCCTGATTGAAGCCCAGCTCCCAGATTCTAAGAAGAATCAAGTATACTTTTGCATAAACCTCATAAACTGAGTTAGTGTTTTGGTCTTGTTTCCCTTTGGTATACAGTTTTCCTGTATGTTTGTGCCTGGAAACAAATACATAGCTGTCTGTGGATACATGTATTTATGTACTGTACAAGAGAACCCTATATCACGTTGGGCTTGGGCATCAAAGATAACCATATTATTTATAGATATTGATTACTGGAATGAAAGAAATGTATCACGTACAAAGGATGCATGACTTGTGTCATGGTATAATTCAAGCAATGGCACCTCGATGTGCCTGATAAAGGAAGTCTCTCCTATCTGTGCTATTAGCAAAGTTCTCTGCCCCCATAGCTATCCATCACAGGCTCCATAGAACTATCCAGGAGCTTCTGGCTGCACAATTCCTTCAGCCTGAGGATGAGGCACATATTTTTGTTGGAAATAGCTTGACCATGGTACCACCAAAGGTTCTGGGATGCAGGCTTAGCTCTACATGTGCCCCACTGGATGACATCTAGTGATCCATCTCCACGAATAAATCGGTAAGGTATGTGCAGATCTAACTCTCTTCATCCCACTACACTAAAAATATCCTTTGTTTGTCCTTGCTTCTTGAAAAGGACCACTGACATCAGCAAGGTGATGTCTTGACTCGCAAGTGAATTGGATTTAAGTGAGGCACAGCTGTGCAAAGTCATCAGCCCCACTCTCTCCTCCAGAGTCATCGGAGTCCAGAGACAAAACATAGGTCAAGTGGTGTGGCTCCAGGTCCTAATCTTGACAACTTCATACACTCCCATAACTTCAACTATCACCTCTAACCAGAGGACTCCACATCATGTCCAACTCTGTCCTTCCCCCTGAACTCCAGGCCATCCTATCCAGCTGTTAGCAGGCTACCTCTACCTTAATGTTCCTCAAGCATGGACTGGATATCCAAAGTTCAGAAGCTTCTTCTCTTTCTTCCTCCTTCTTACTTCACTATTCCTGTCAGTGGCACCAACATTCATCCATTTTCCTGTAATTGAAACCTTGGTGTTGGAATTCACCTTGGCAAACTATTTTCTAGGAAGACGTTAGGAGAATTGAGACACTTTTCCCTTTCTTGTCTCACATAGTCAAATCACTGCCAGTGCTCTCTCCTCTGTCTGTCTTGCACCCATCTACTGTTCTTCATTCTTCCACTGTCCTGGTATAGGCTCTCATTACTGGGACTATTGCAATAGCCTAATAGATCTTTCTGTCTCTTTTCTCTTCTCTGTCCATCTATTCTTCACGTCAATTCCAGCTTTTCCTTAGGTATGTATTGGATTATATCTCTCCTCGGCTCAAAACTCTGCCCTCACTGCTGCTTGCTGAGTAAATTTCATATTTCTCAGCTTGCCCAGAATATCCTCCTTCCTCACTTCTTGTTACAATCCCTTGTTTCCCTATATTATATACTCAGCTCAGGCGCCATTTTCCATATTGAAACCTTAACTACTACTCTTTACTGCTATTACTTCCCCATACCCCGCCAAAATTAGCTTACTGTTTTGCATATATCCATATCCATAGTCTTCCCTGAGAGGCCCTCGAGAGCAGGAAGTGTTTCATTTTTGTCCTGAAATCCCCAGTGCGTAACACAAAAAGGCACTTAAACGCTTCTTGACAGATGGATTTCCCAGCACTCAAAGCCCTTCATCTGATGTACCCTATGCTCAAGCTAAACTGGACCATGTACACGAGGCCCTTAACTGTGTTGTTCTCTTAGCCTGAATGACATCATCTCTCCCTATCCCACTGAATTCCTACCCATTCTCTGAGGAGCAGCTAAAAAATAATTTCCTCTATGAAGCCTGCCCTGATCCTTTCAAATTAATAATGATCCAACCCTTGAACTTCACATAGCAAGTATTTTGTTGGTTTCTCTCTTATGTATCACATATTGTACTATACTATACTATATTATACACTATATTATGCTACATTATATTATATACTATATGTTCTACTATACCATATTATATATATTATATTATATACCATACTATATTACATTATACTGTACTATGTTATATTATGCTATACTATATTACATTATATTACATATTATTCTTGTCATTTGTATATGTATCACCCCTGGAGAACATTACACTGCTTAAAAGCAGAGACAGTATCTTAAGCAAACTTTCTGTTTCTATAAGGAACTGATTCGAATGTATAAGAACAAGTGCCATTCTCCAGGTTTCAAAGGGAGAAATGTAAACTGTCAACAACCATATTTTTAAACACTACAAATCACTAATAATTAGAGAAATGTGAATTAAAGCAACTTAGATGTTCAAATTCCTTCCCATCAGATTGCAAAGATGACAAAAATAGAAAATGACAAATATCGGAGGGACTGTGGGAAAACAGACACATTGACCATTCTGGAAAGTAATTTGGAACTATGCCCCCAAAGTCACTAAATTGTGCATACCCTCTGATCCAGAGATATCACTACTAGGCCTATACCACAAAGTGATCAAAGAAGAGGAAAGGGACAAAAATATTTACAGTAGATCTTTTTGTGGTGGCAAAGAACCAGAAACTAAGGAGATGCCCATATTTGGAGAATGGGTCAACAGATTATGTTGCATGAATGAATTGGAATATCACTGAGCCATAAAAAGAATGACAAAGGGGGATAGTTTCAGAGAATCCTGTTAAGACCTACTGGAGAGGGAAATAAATAGGACCAAGAGAATAATATCAAATTTTTTGAATGTCATAAACCTTTGAAAGACAAGAACTCTGATCGATGAAATGACCAACCCCACTTGCAGAGTATTGATAATGGAGTATGTTACCCACCTCCTGAAAGAGAAGTGATAGATACTAAAGATGCAAAATGAAGCATATTATTTTGGAAATGGCCAATGTGTTAATTTTGATTTTGATTTTTTCAAATGGAGAGAAATGAGAAGAAGAGGGGATTAGAGAGAGGCTCTCCCTACCTCCCAAAAAAGAGAAGAGAATAGAAGCAAGACCATAAAGAATCACAGAGAAGCAAGGCAGCTTTGGAAATTACATGTTAAACTTCTTTCATACGCTAAAAGAAAAGCAAGCTCTACATTATGTAGATATTTGTTGCAGCTTTATGTACAGAAATGCTTATTTTATTTGGTATTTGTTAAGGAAAATGGAACAACAAAGAGGCCTCTGTACAGTTAGGAATATCATAGATATTTGTTGAATTAGATGTGAATAAACATGCATTTTTTAAGCCTGTAGTTCTTTTCCTTACATTTTTTCTTTGACCAACTTCAAATCATCATTCCCAATCCTAATTCTAACTCTTCCTCACTTGAGCCTGAGGTACTTAGCATTTAGATTTCACATTTTAGTTGTTAAAAAGAAATGGAGATTATCCCAAAGTTAGTACAATGTAGGGCTGTAGGGGTTTAGATAATTAGAAAGTTTTCTGGATGGCCAAAGAGTGGTTCACAGTATTATAGATCAGAGCTGGAAAAGGCCTTAGATGACATCAAGGTCAACTCTTCTACTTTATAGATAAGGAAGCTACTGAGAAGTCATGTGGTTTGCCTAGGGTTACAAAGCTGGTAAGTGTCTAAGGTGGGATTTGAACCCAGGGTTTCCTGCCTGCAATTCCAGTGCCCTTTCAACTATACCTTTTAGAGTTCTAGGGGGTTGGAATGATAACATTAAATAACTGAAAGGAAGAAATCTCCAGTACTGGACTATAAGCTCTCTGTGGGTAAGAGCTGTGTCTTATTCCCCAAGTGCCTCACCCACAGTAAGTATTCCTTACATAATTTTTTTGAATGAATGGAGTTGAAAGAAGAACAAACTGGGAAAGATAAAAGAAGACAAAGAGACAAACAATGGATAAGTAAAGATTGGCCAAAGGGGGAAGACAAATACTGGTTTTCTAGTCAAGGAGCCAAGAGCTTGGGTTTTCATACCATCACAATAACATCTAAGTGATTCAAGTCTTGAATGAGTTGGAACCTCTAAGTTGCTTTAATTTGCATTTCTCTAATTATTCAGTCTAATTTTAGACTCATGACCAGACAGTACTCTGGACCTCTGCACCATGTCCAGAAATCTCTTCATCCAGGAAGATCACTTTAGCCTTAGAATTCATACCTCAAAAGTACCTTCCCCCCTCTGATTGGATGGCTCCTCCAAAAACCTCTGTTTGAGGAAGGTGCCCAAACTATACATCTCTTTTCTCACCAGGCTTCACTCAGGTCTTCTCCATCCCAGCTAGGTACCTCCTACTCAGTCTCAACCTTTTTTAGTTTCTTTTTGTGTGTGTGTTGTCTTTCTTCCATTAGAATGTAAGCTCCTTGAGGGCAAAACTTTTTTTCTTTTTGCTTGTATTTGTATTCCTGGTGCTTAACACAGTGCCTGGCATTGTGATGGTGGTTTGTCCTTTGTTCTTAAAGAGGACCATGACATCAAGAAGATGATGCCATGACTTGCAAGTGAATTGGACTTGAGGGCTGTACAAGGTCACCAGCCTCACTTTCTCCTCCAGCGGCCAGATATAGATCAGGGCAACTTGAGATGGCCTTGGATGGAGTGGGAGGTCTTGGCATTTTTAAGCTAAGGTCTTTCTGAGTTCTCACTTCGACTTAGGCAACCCCATTCAGTGATTAGAGCTGTTTAAGAAGTGAGCCAAGGGGTGGCCTCTTTAATAAAAAAAAAAATCCAACTGGGAGGGGAAGACCCTCAGGTTTTCTGGCCAAAAGAAATAATTACTTACAAACAATTATTTACATTCACTCTGAGCCATCAGGACCCAAAAAAATTACCATTAAGTGGTGCTGGTGCTCGGGCAGGGACCTATGCCAAGCATTCAACTCTGCTTCAGAGAGCACAACTCCAATGGGCTGGCCATGTTGTTCGAATACAAAACGTACGCTTGCCAAAAAGACTATTTTATGGAGAACTCACACAGGGCAAGCGTTCACATGGTGGTCAGAAGAAGCCATACAAGGACACTCTCAAGGTCTCTCTCAAGAACTTTGGAATTGATTGTGTGATGTGGGAAACACTGGCACTAGACAGCTCAGCATGGAGCACCCCACATCAGAGAAGGTGCTGTGCTCTATGAGCAAAGCAGAATTGAAATAGCCCAACGAACTTGCAGGATGTGCAAATTTAGAGTATCCACCCCAAGTGTTCACATGGACTATTTGTGCCCAAGCTGTGGTAGAGCATTCTGAGATCGTATTGGTCTGATCAGCTGTAGTTAGACACACTGAAACTTGACTCTAGCACGGTGATGTCATTTTGGTCCTCTTCAAGAACAGACAACAACCAA